>JYFJ02001019.1:0-26911 GCA_000934665.2 Catajapyx aquilonaris | reverse complement strand
GCGTATGTCAAGTGCCTAAGGGCGGCCGGGGGGATAAATCCGGCGCTGGAGGTGTTGCAAGTGCATGTGAGTATAATATTATGTGTAGATGTTCTTAATGGGGCTCCATGAAGTTAGACCAGCACGTGTGCCATTTTGAAATATTAGCTGTTAGAAATGGGCCTAACATTGTAGTATTATCTTGACAGTTTCATAATGATTGATTACTCAGTAATGTGACATTAAGTGTTTTTTCGAAACATGTACTGCACTACAAATGCGTAAATTGAATTTTTGAGTTAACATGACATTCAGGATCATATTACATTGTCATCATATAATACTGACAATTCTCAGGGTGACATAGTGATGCAATAGTTTAGGCAATGTCATGCCATACTGCATCTGATGTCCATAAATGAGGTGATTTTTTAATGTGGAAATAATGCTTACGGTTTTTGCCCATATTCAGGTGGTTTTTTCTGGGTTTATACCCTTTCTTGGCAAATTAGAAATTCATCTTCATTGAGTTGAAAGAAGGTCATGTAAGAGATGATGACGTTGTTGTTGTTGCATTTTGTTAATGAGCTGAGTGAGATATAAAAGGGCAGAAATATCCAGTACTTTACACAGAGGTGAAAGGAGGTGGAAGACAAGGATTACCTAATTTGGCGCTCATATTACATATTGAGTTTAATGCTACTTGTAATGGGAGTGCCCTTGCATGCAACCACTATCATGCACGCTTGATATGTGTGGCACAGTGAATCAGATAGTGTATGTCATCATTAGGAATTCATTAGGCATGTGAGTGAATATCGATTGGAATTTTCATGATGTGCATTGGCATGTTTTCCTTTTGTTTTAAAGGTTATAGCATAGATAACCACATCACTGTTTGAGTGCTTAGAAATTATACAGTGTGCGTGTTACCACTATCAATGTATTGTGGTAGCAATTCAAAAGTGATTTTCAGAGAAGGTACATAAGATACTATATCCCTATTGTGACGGTATGCTTTTTAAGAATTCTCTCCCGCCATTTTATATTCATAGGGCTTCCAAGCACTTGTGTGATAGGCAAGTATAGTGATATGCCATAGATAAAAGGAGGAGTGCTTCCCAGATGCTGTGAACAGACTCCTTCTGTGCTTAGAATGCCCATGTTCAGCTGGCCAGCAGAAGATTCATTGTGGTGATGACAGCATGAATCCTTAGGAAGTACCCAGAGAGAAACATCATGGGGTAATTATTACTTCTTTTTATGCAAATTGTTCCAACACATTAACAATTTTTGGTTCTCTTTCTTGATGCAGTATACAGTGGAAAAACAGTCCTTCTCCACACAACAAGGCTTATGAGCCCACTGAGGCTGAACATATAGCCAACATAGTCACTCATGCGGTAAGCTCATTTTAAATTCGTTATTCTGTTGCTTCTAGTATTGAGGCTACATGTTATTGTTGCAAGCAAGCAATAGTAGGCCAATTCTAGAATTGAACTGCTTCATTAGCTACATTTTATATAGTGGTATAATAAATTTACGGGCTATGGGTCAATTACATAACATTTACTCCCTTTCATTTAACAAAATTTAAAACCTAAAGCCGCCTGATCTTTTTTACATATGTTTCCCCTGGTTGATTCCAGAATAATTTCAGGAGAATTTTTATTAGAATGGCTGCAGCCAATATCTTTCTTTCTTGCCCTTCATGTTTCTTGTGTTTCATGAATTTGCACTACAACATTCCTTTCTTGTGGACTTCATTGCTTGATCATGAATATCAGGTACAGTGTCAATAAAATATTATCTGGAGTGGGAACACCTATACCCCTAATAACCAAGAAACATTAAGCTTGTAAGGAACTTTATTTTTTATTTTTTAAAGATTCTTGGAGTCTTTTTTCCCTTGTCTTTGAAGGAGGAAAAAACCCAAGAAATGTGTCCTTGCTGAGAGTCTAACAGCTAGGCAAGCCAGTGTTAAAAGTTGTTATGTGTTCAAGGTGTCATTTGGGAGATTCTGGGATTGAATCCCACTAGTACAGTAGCTATTCCGACGTGAGATTTCTCATGGTCCTTTTCTTAATTTCATTTGACCAAGCTTTGTATGCACCATCCATCTCACTAATGTTAAACCCTCCATCCACTCCCTCACCACCTGTGGTCAAATCTGAATGTTGTCATACTCCAACTTTGTCAACCTCAACCTCCTCTTTTAAGTAACTAACAAATTATTTTTGTTGCAGCTCTGCGTGCTTCCAAGTGCATGGGCAAGCATCTCGTTGGTTCGCCATGCATCATATGGCACAAACCAACAATACTGGTCTGCACTTGTGTACGGTTGTGCCCTGGTCCTCCTGTTCACAGTGTCAACGTTCTTCCATTGTGTCTTCTATCTTGGTCGCAGCTCAGCACTGAAGGACCTTTTACATAGAGGAGATAGGGCCATGATCTACATCTTTATAGCAGCATCCTCATTCCCCTGGTTGTGCTTAAGGCCTGTCCCATCTGGATGTTTAGCTGCAGAACTTCACTGGGGTGTGTGGATTCTGGCCTCGCTGGGTATCCTGTACCAACAGTGGTTCCATGAGCGGTTCAAATGGCTTGAGACTACTTTCTATATGCTGGTCAGTCTTGTACCCTGCCTGCATCTGTTTGAGATGGTAGGTACCTATTACATTACTATCCCATGCAACATGCCTAAACACACGGTTAACCATATTTTAGAAAACACACTTCTGGTAGCTATACGGGCACTCTGGTATGAGGTGGGGCTAGCCAGTATCTGGCCCACCTGTTCTCGATTTACGATCAACATGCAATTTCCCTTAAAATATGAAGTAGCCTTTTGATGATGTAGTCACTAGAGTGACACTAACAGCAACAGTTCATATGTGTTTTAATGATTGATAGAATGTAACTGCTGATGAATCTTGTCATTTGTAAGTGTTGGTCCAACTGAACTAAATTATTTTGATCCACAGGAAGATCCATCTGGAGTGCTGGAACTGAAGCTAGGAGGAGCAGTGTACATCCTGGGAGTTGTCTTCTTCAAGGCAGATGGTATAATCCCATGTGCTCATGCAATATGGCATATTCATGTTGGGTTGGGGGCCACGTTCCACTACTATGCTGCCTCCCGTTATCTTTACGCTCTCTCTTGAGTCTCTTCCTCTTTTCAGGGGTCTTAGTGGTTGTTCATACGTAAAGTTCAATTTTATGTGTACTCAAACATATTGTACTTAGAATTGACTTCAATGTGGCCAAAGGAAAAGTGGCCAAAATAATGGGAAAACCTGCAGTCAGCTTGAGCTTGCCAAACTCATACCAAAGAATGATGTTTCTCTTTCTCGTGTCTCCATGACAGGGGATCTTAGTCATTGCGGCTATCAAGTGTCTTCCCATATGTTCTCCCTACAGATTTTTCATGTATGTTTTTTATTTATTTTCTTTTTATAGATATACCCTTGTCAGCAAATCGGAAATCAAAACCTATTTTTGGTACATAACTTGTAGGATATAATAGACTGAAATACACAGTAGAAGGTTGGTGACACTCTGCTGAGTGGGTGTTACCAATGTAATGCTGAGATATCAGTAGAAATCAAGGGAGAGTAGTTTTTATGTTGAGATTGCTTACATTGCTGTGATTTGCCCAGTTTAACCCTAATTAGGCTGGTGTCATGAAGTATGTAGTATTGGGAGAAGTATGTGAAAAAGAAACCTTCATGTGTGCTGTTTCTCATGTGTGTGTCAGAGGGATCTACAAGGCTATGGCGGTTTGGCTCACAGCACAAGAAGGACTGGGTACAGGTTCAACTGGATGTAGTAAAGGTATGTTCACATGTGAGCGATTTGACAAGTGATGCGGAGCCAAGTCTCCGCCGAGCGAAGTAACCAATATTGTTTGAGGTGAAAATAACAATCAATTTTCGCCTTGAAAAATACTGGTTACTTGGGTTACCCAGCAATGAATTCGCTCATCAAATCGCTCACATGTAAACGCCCCTTAAGAGCAAGATCGTCTGTAGCATTTATTTTTTATATTTTTCTTCATAGTTTTTTAATTTAACCCACACCAACATCTATAGGTCGTGGTGCCCTCTAATTGATATGTGTAATGTGACTGGGAAATATTCAGAGATCTCATTTGAGGGTATCAAGCAACATCCTGTCAGCAGTCTTTTTCAATCCTACTCCACTAGCCACTCATGTGCAGTCTGTCTACCAGTGTTAGTGCCTGATTATTATTCAGCTATTGATATAAGACCAAAATGAGTCCTGTTGAGTTAATTTTTATGTGGGACATGTTGATGAAATTGGGAGGTCAGCAGTAATTTTTTCAGGCATGTGGTGTAGGGGTGAAAATAGATACAGTATATTGATTTGACATGTCTAATTTCACATAATTCTTTGCAACAATTTGTTATTTGGGCATAATAGAAAAGTGAAAAGGCCATGCAGAAAATTTGTGTTTTGGGCAAGAACACTTGACTATTACCAGCACAATTCCCTTGCTCCCATGTCAACATGTGATTTGCCTGTGTTGATAGCACTGAATATTTAAAATAATTAAATTAATGTTGAGCTGTAAAATATTGATTTGGATAATAATCAACTTTCCACAAGCTCATTTTGTCAACATCAAAACTCCTTTGCAATTATTTTTCAGTGGTTTTCAAGCTTCCTAATTCAGACGTGCCAAAACCAAAATTTGATTTGTGTATTGAGATACAAGTGCTAAATAATTGTCTTCTAATTACCTAGGAATCTCACAGGGATAACTGTATGTCACTAAACATTTTTGGACTAAGCTGCCCCTCTCTTCCTCCCTGCCTCATTCTTCCTAGTAGGTACTAGGTCTATTCATTTATGGGCTACTGTATCCCTGGTGTGACACCAGTGGAAACAATACATTTCTGCAATCTGTTGCATGGGTAGAAGGGGACGTGCCCAAGCTACACTGCATTCATTTATTCCAGTGTAAACTTATTTGATGCACATCACTCTGATTGGTGAGTGCAAGGCCAGTGTAGGTGGTGTAAGACTTTCTTACACTGGTTTAGAGTGGGATGATGTGATACTACAGCTGGTATGTGAATAGACTTGTTTTTTTTTTGTTTTTTTTTGTTACCCCATGCTCGAGCCATTGCGGCTCGTTTTGGGGGGAGGGGGAAGGTTCCCAAGGGGGGGGCATCCACGGTTTATAGTCACTCACGACTCTCTCAGATCACCAGACCTTTTCTCTGGCCCCGGGCAGCTAAGGGAGTGAAATGCTGCCCCGGCGTGTCGGGTGAAAAGCGGAAAAAGACCCGGCCAAGCAGAGGTGACGGGGACGGGATTTGAACCCCGGCCTCCCGCTTGGCTAGCCAGTGGCGTAACCACTAGACTACCACGCCTCCCTTGAATAGACTTATGTTTCTTCCTCCCTCCAGTCCCCAACTGTTCCAAAGAATGTCAAAATTCAGAGGCAGATTCTCATGAGCCCATAACTTACATAGGAGATCTGTTAATTGTGCAATAGTAGTTTATGGGAATATACATCAAGCACCATGATAACAATATGAGATGTTGCAACTGACCTCATCAATGGAGCAAGTTGAATCACTTGCTTGCTTACCTAATATTATAAGTGTGCTTCAATAAGTGTAGAGGCAGTTGTGTGAACACAAATTAAGGACAAAATTTTTGAAATTGTCAGATACCTATGCATAATTGGAAGTTTTACCTGATTTGCTGTCACACCACATGCCCTTATTAGGGCTGGTTGCAACAGCACAAGATTAAGGTTCAGGCATGGCCATGCCCTTATTGATTGGCAAACCAGCTCTGATGCAACTAGGCCTTAGTTGATAGAGTTATAATTATGTCACTGATGTAGAAATGAAGAATGCAGAGGTTCAAGAATAATAATTTTAGACCAAATTGAATTTTTTGTGGAGAATAATGTCTTGGACTTACTTTGCTTACAGCAGCCAATTGTAAGAAAAATGAAATCATGTTTATGTTGGCACTATGCTACCATGAATAGTGTCATTACTTGGCTGTCAGTTGTCAAATGTATCATAGTCAGTACAAACATGAAATCGTGGTACAAATAAGTAGGGCTCCAGTAGTACAGTACATGATTGTATACCACCTGTTGTCATTCAATGTTAACTTTGTTGCCAGTTTATGGCAAAGAGTTCTGCTATAATATACATAGAGAGAGTAACTAGAGAGATAACTCCCTATCCCTTCCCATTTCCCCGGCTGAGGCATCAGCCATCTTTACTAGGGTAATATTGTATTCTGACAGTTGTCTTGCAACTGGGACAACAACCAATAATGACAACTGGGACAACAATTAGTCCAATAATGTCAAGCGTCCTCCATTTTTACTAGGGTAATATTGTTAGCCTGCCTCAAATTTCACCCCAAGTCGTCTCTCTACCGTAGTTATGTATAAAATAGCAGAACTCTTTGGTTTATGGAGGGTGTTTTTTGATGAAGAGCATTTTTGTGTGACAGGTGATCCCTATGACGATAAGAGTTATGGGGCACATATATGAAGAAAGTTGTTTGTTGGAGTTGTAAATATTCGATTGAAGGATCACTACAGTATACTGCATTGTTCAGTCAAAAACAAGTAATCCAGACCCACTACTATCTTTGAACTATACAGTCTGGTTGTCAAGGAGGAGTTACAGGACTATAATCAAAGATAACATAGAAGATTCCTTGGAATTTATCTCATGCAGGAGATGGCACATTCTTCTGGTTGACCAGGCTTTAGTGTTCCAAGGAATCCTGTTTGGGTAAATTGTGGGAGATTCCTGATTGATAGATAGGCAAATAGTGGGTCTGTACTGCCTTATGTTTTCCTTTGAACTACACCTGTATTACTGTACAGTACAACCATAATGTCTAGCTCATCAGTGGGAGGAGCTTGTACATGAGTCTGGTAAGGGGCAACACAGGTGAAAGGGGTGCCAAAGCCATGATTTGTTCGCTTCTCTATTTTCTCTTATATCTAAAATTGCCACTCCTGAACTTCTGCTGCCTGAAGCCATATTATAAAGTGTTGTTATAGCCAACATGACATTGCTGCAAGTCCAGAACAGACCCTTGTAGGAACAAATGGGATGGCACGTACCCTTGCCAAGGAAGGGCATGCTGGTCTTGCAGAACTCCTTTGGCTGAAACTTCCCAACGTGATTTCTGAGTACATGATTGTGATCATCTCGAATGTTGTCCTGTCAGGATATATGAACAAAATGTTTCCTGCAAAAATATATACCGTGTACGAGCATAATTCACTATTATTACTTCAAGCAGTTACCGGTTAGGGTGTTATATTTATTTATTTTTAGCTCGAACTGTATAATTATGGTACTGTACATATGAAAGACATTTGTTGTTTGCATTGTACTTAAAGTTAGGTTAATGTTATTGATATGAATGTGTGTGATAGCTGCCAGTATGCCTTTACAGAAGTCTGTACTAGCGTCAGTGTACAGTACAAATAAAGTGCAATTCCTCTCATGATTACATTTCTCGAGTGTCCTTTTTGTCCCATCTGTACTAGGGACAAGATAACTCATGCGGTTTGGGCGTGTCTTGTGTCCTTGGCAACCATAATCAGCCCCGCCCCCTGCTGAGATTTTTGCATGGAATTTAGAACGATTGGTGGGGAAATATTTCCCCCCTGCTTGGTTACCAATTGCTTTATTGTAAACAAACTCATCTTATTCTTGAGGTTTTAGAACATAACGCGCACCTCCTTCGAAAATCCAATCCTGATTGGTTGACCGGTACAGGGGGCAGGGCTAATTATGGTTGCCAAAGACACAAACCACCTCCCAAAACGCATGAGTTATCTTATCCCTAGTATACTAGAATCAGCCGGGAATATAATTATATTACATTATTTCCAGTCATCATCTGACAATGAGGCATTCATTTCAACAATGGAAATGCCTGTGCCAGTTGAATATGAAAGGCCCTTGATGTCCGCCGGAACTGTGGTTTTAAGTTCCTCACCCAGAAGTTTGAGAGTAGAAAAGAAGACAAGGACTTTCCACTTCCTACCTCCCACTCGCTCCCGGCCGTTAATTAGCGATGACTGCAGTGTGCTTCGAGTCTTAGACAAAGCGACGTTAAATAATATGTGGCTAATGCTAGACTCCAGAGAGCTTTTTGGTTGCGCCAAAGCTGAGCGCCGTTGCGTGTTACTCTAGTACAGCAGTGGCTCCCCTGGGAGTGCGAGAAAGGTGCACCTGAGCACCTCGTCTGGACTAGTCTACTTATTACTATCTACAGTAGGCCATAGGGGCAAGATAACTCATGCGTTTTGGGAGGTGGCTTGTGTCCTTGGCAACCATAATTAGCCCCGCCTCGTACCAGTCGACCAATCAGGACTCGATTTTAAAACAGATGAGCGTTATGTTCTAAAACTCAAGAATGAGATGAGTTTGTTTACATTAACGCAATTGGTAACCAAGCAGGGGAGAAATATTTGCCCACCACTGCGCGCAACCAACCACTGCAACCTGTTGCAGTGATCCACGTCTGAACTCTGAACTGCTCTGAGTCTGAACCAATGACTCAACCGGCCTTCTGAACCACTGAAGAACCTGTCTGAAAGCCCGCGCCTACAGGAGGTGATGGTGTTGAGATTGGCCGTGGGGTGGCGCCCTATTCCAAGCTGAACAGCGCCGACCAACGGCCAATAGGACAAGTAACATTAAAGTGGTAGGGGAGGGGGAGGAAGGCAAAGAGACGTGGGTGCTGCCCGAACATCTCCCAGGATACGCCGATTGTCCTTTCGTCTCGGGTCGGCGGGCGCTCCTGCGGGTGGCGTCTGTTTACCAAGCGACGGATTCGAGTCCACCGAAGCTCCATCGCGGGACGGACGCTGGGGAAAGAGGGAAGGCGACTGAGGAAGGGACGAGGAGGACCGTCGAAGGCAGCTGCAGGCCAGGAAGAACGCGAGCGAGGCAGCGGAAAGCGGGGGAGGGCGCGCGCGGGGTGGAAGGAGATATTTGGGAGGCAAGATGGCTGTTCAGGCGGCGGCTGCTCTCCTGGACGAGTTGATGGGAAGGAACAGGAACAGTCTGCCCAACGAGAAACCCACCGAGCTCAACTGGGAGGACCCGGACGTAAGTTGGCCTCAATCACGGTCCTTTTTGAGGTGATGACCTGCACTGGCAAAGACTCACCAAATAATATTGTTTCAAGTTGTTGTCAGTCAGTGAAGGGAGTTGGTGGTGGCTTATGCTTCTTTCCTGAAATTTACTAGAAAAAAGAGTACTGCCTGACCCTGGCGAGTGTGGCCAAATGACATTTCAAGGTTATAATCCATAGAACAGAAATTATGAGAATTTCACACGTCACATATTCCAATACATCGCCGCAATGTCCATATTGTTGCCCAACAGTGATGCCAATAGTATGAATGATCAATACTTGATACACGTCGAATGCACAGGGCTTTCCAGTTACACCAAAATCTCTGGGCAAAATACTCTGTGTTGGTGTATTTGTGTGGCTTTGGGATGAACATGCCAGTACTGACTGGCTTGTGGCCCTACCTGGCACTGTCTGTTGCTGTGCCCTTTGATGTTAGTTAAATGTGAGCATAGCGAACTGGGCGGTTATTGTGGGTTTGTGTGTCCACAACATTACTGTCTGTCTTGTGTACCACAGGCCAAGGAACATTATGTGGCGTTGCCAATCTGCATCTACATTGGAGGCCATAATGACATGTTCTGGTGCCCGATCCTGAGCCTTCAATTGATATGAGACAGATTGGCATAACCACAATAATGTTCCTTGGCTTGCGGCACACAAGTTGGCCAGTATTGGGGAGCATGCAAACCCACAGTACGTGCCCAGCTTGCTAACCTCACATCTAAAATAATTGGGCTATGCAATAGACCATGCATGGCAGGACCACATGATGGACAGTATTGGTGCAATCACACCTGTGCCACATAGGTACACCAACACAAATGGGTCAGGGAACCGCACATATGTTTTTGTTTTTGAAGTCCTGCAACCCTGGAACTGGCAAAAGGAAATTTTCACTGACTGAGGTGAAGTGGGGTAAGTGCATACATGGGGTAAGTCAGCCCCGTGACACAGCCCACCTACATGTATGGTGACGGTAGGTTAATAACTGTGTCTTGGCCAGACGGCGCTGGTGGCGGAAGTCCCTCCAGTGGTCCCTCCATTGTCTGCCGCCATCTTGAAGACCCATTCCGGTGGCTGGCAAGTCAATCTGCCTACGGGTGGATGCCAAAAAAAAATATGCCAAAAAATAAGTACGGTACTGCTCGGTACTGCTAGCTATCTTTAGTCATGTCTAAATGAAATAAATAGTACACTTACAATGCTCGGTAAATGTGCAGAAGGCATTCTGGACACACCAAAAATGTCAAGCGAGCAGGAGGTGATTGTTAAAGAGCATTGTAAGTTATTTTATTTAGACATGACTAAAGATAGCTAGCAGTACCGAGAAGTACCGTACTTATTTTTCGGGATATTTTTTTTTGGCACCCATAGGCAGATTGACTTGCCAGCCACCAGAAGGGATCTTCAAGACACCAAAACGCGTCAGGCACTCTTTTGTGAAGCTGCACATAACATCCCCACAAGAGGTGAGCATTGTTAGGTGAATTACAGTGATTGCATGGTAAGCGAAGCAGACAGTGTAAGTTGCAGACTTAAAAATTTCATAACTTTCATATATTTTAGCGGAGTTTTAAATAACGGGGAGATCGATATGTGGAGATGTACGCACTATCCTCAGATTTCACTGCTTGTAGTTTAGAGGGGGAGCACACAGGGCGGGTACGTACTTACCCCAAGAGGCGGGGTAAGTCCGTACACTGGACCTTGTGTTGGATTATACCATGTATTGGGTACACTCCGTACACAACAGTTGATATCACAAAGACACTTACAGGAAATGAAAGCCAAATGTATGGCTCTTCTATGCGTATGTTGAAAGAATTTCAATTTTTGTTTTGTTTTTTTGCAATCGCTGCAGAAAGTTCATGTTTCCAAAAGGCGGTACGCACTTACCCCACTTCACCTTACACTGTTTTTTTGGAGTGATATTTCATTTGCCACTCTCATCAAAGTCAAAGCTTCCCCAAGGCTTTCACAAAAAAAAGCATACGGTACCCTGAATTCCCATATTAACCAGTCTATTTCTAAGAGTGTAAGTGTCCAGTTGGGAGAATAATGGCCGTTTTATACTCTGTGTTCAGGTATACTGTGGACACCCAATTTTCTTTGTTGGCAGGAAGTGTGTATTTTTCAGATTAACGATGCATTTCGCAACAACAAAAAAAAAAGTTCACTCTGAAAATAATGTGATAGCGTATTTTTGCTACTGTGCCCCTTAACTTTCCTCATCCTTTTCACAGAATAATTCACTAACTTTTAGAAAATTGAAGGGTTTGGTGCAAGAAGGGGATAAGTGCCAAAAACAAAACTTTACAGGGGACACAAAAAACCTCCGGATCTGCCCCCTTCTTACTACCAAAGGGAGCTGGGGTATATATCCACAGCCTGTATGACATGCTCGTTTCCAGCTGGATGACTCTCATTCTTGCACCTAATGATCGGCCTTTTTTTCCTATCCGAGCGGCCAATGAAGTCCTTCCGATCAAAATTGGATTTATCCCCTTCTTGCACCAAGCCCTTCAATTATGCATATGATATTTGAAAATCGTGGTGTTGGTTTATTGGGATTCAATTCAGATTGCATGATACAGGTTGTATGAGCTTTTGGGATGGGAGGGGCAGTTTTGCAGAAGCAATGCTGATACAGTACTGTAAATTCTGTGTTGCCACTAGTTCTACTGTATTCATTTACTGTATTACCAGTGCGGTGTAAGGTACAGTGCAAGGATGTCAGCATATACTGTGTTGTCACCTGTGTAAGCTGGTGAACAGAAGCCTTACATTGATTAGGTGCTTGTTTTTAATGTCCCAGATTTTGCAAATGCAGTGGGGTTGTAGGCTCTCCCCTCTGTTGTGGTATAAATACACGACTTACACTGATTTTACACCAAGGCTATGCCATCTTATAAATGAATGGACCTACACTTTTCCTGAGGTAATACTCATTCTATATTGATTTCATCACTTTTAAGGTAGTTCTTGCGCTAAGACGAAATGGTGGCAGAGAATTTAAAATTACACCAGTTGTTCCCTGTTATGTGACTAATGAGCCTGTAAAATATAAAGGACTTCTACTAAATACTTTCGGAGATTTTCATCTCTGAACTTGAGGTCTTATACATGGCGGCTTATGGAGAGGGGCATCCAGGAACCGATATTTCCCCCCGTAGATCCCGTGAAAATGGTGCCACGATCACAAAAAACTAATCACTGTGTAGCCACATTCGTACTAAATTATTTTGTCACAAGAAACCAATACGTCACCAGGCCCGTTCTTCCACAATCCCTTCAAAACTGCGGGGTAGTCACGGCTCCCAGCGATGAATGGGCAACGCCGCCACAACAATATAGTAGGGGGCGCGAGTTTTGAAAGTCCCAGGCATCGCTCTGAGCTCGTTTTAAGAGTATAAAATTAATATATAGGGCTCGTTTTACGATATAGGGATGTGCAAGAGTTAAAAGGGGCAATAATAATAATATTAATAATATATTTTAATAACAATAACAATAACAATAATTTCATTAAAATATCGATATACTGTAATATCGATAGTTGGGCTAACTATCGAGTACTCGATATATCGCTGGGGGGAAATATCGATACATCGATACGTTGTTGACAAGGGCTACCAAAGTATGCAACGTTGTCGGATTTCGCGCACTTTTTCCGGTATTTGGAACAGCCATATTTCTGCTCTTCTCCGGGACAAAAGTGCACGAGGGAATTATTATCCCCCAAATAAATGTTCATGTAACGTATCCGACGCGAAACACGTACTCAAAACTCTGTTTCAGAGAAATACTAGCAGAAATGTCTTACAATCGCAGAAGTTGGTACTGGCCAGCTCGCCCCATGTATAAACATAGGCTCAACACCCCTCCCCCTTACCCCCGTTTCCAAGCGCAAGAACTACCTTAATCACCTGGAGAGGTGTACTTCTCTCTTGGGATTATTCATGTGCTGTTATTCGGGACATTTTACGAATTTTTAAATGGCTCAAGAGAATTTAAACTATTGTTAAGAATGATATTTCATAATTTAGTACATATCTGCAAAGGTCAGTTTTATGGACTCTAATATTTGTGAACTAATCGTCATGTTAGGCTTGACATCATACATACCTTTGAGCAAACTTTTAGAGGCTTAATATTTACCATGTGCTGTGCAAATGACTGGCTCTTTATTGTGTTGTTGTCCCTTGCACCAGACTGATTAGCATATCTGACCATAGGGAATTTGATTTTACAGGTTTGTAAGTACCATCTAGTGAAGTTTTGCCCACACGAGCTATTTGTGAATACCAAAGCAGACCTGGGTCCATGCTTGAAGTTACATGATGATGAGCTCAAGACACAATATGACAAGGCAGTCACCTACAAGAAGCAGATATATGAGGATGAGTTTGTACGCTTCTGTCAGTCCATGCTTAATGATGTGGAGAAGAAGATCAAGAAGGGCAAACAGAGGCTCTCCTTAGCCCAAAAAGGAGATATGCCCTTGCTGACACCTGCTCAACAGCTTCGCAACGAAGAACAGATATCCCTGCTGTCAGATAAAATAAATCGCCTTGTTGCTGAGGCTGAGCAACAAGGGACAGAGGGAAAAGTGGAGCAGGCCCAAGGACTTATGAAGCTTTGTGACCAGCTTAAAGAAGAGAGAGAGCAGCTGAGGAGGCAAGTGGAGAATTCGCATTGGCAGCAGACAGCTGAGATGGCTGCTGCACAGGAAAAGCAGATGGAAGTCTGTGAGATTTGTGGTGCATTTCTAATTGTGGGAGATGCACAGCAGAGGATTGACGACCACCTCATGGGAAAACAGCACATGGGATATGCTCGTCTTAAGGTCACCGTGGAGGAGATCATGGTGAGTAGGGTGATGTCATGTTGTTGTGAGAGAGGCGGTTTTTGTGAGACCATAACTGCAAGAGTTGATTGATTTTGGTAAGCATTATTGGTGAAGCAGGGACACGACTGGACAATATAGCCGTCCCTTGAACATTTTCCGAGTGTGGGCAGTGCAAGTGGAGACAGCTACTGTCGCCACTACTCATGCCATCCAAGTTGGAAAATGTTCCAAGGACTGCTATTTTGCCCAGTTGTGTACAATCCCAAAATGTTAAATGGCCCCTGACAACAAAATTGAAAGTTGATACAGTATTCCTCCTGCATCTGTAATTTTGTTATCCATGGTTTAAAATTATTAAAGAAATATTACATAAAATATTACACTGGAAAGAATCCAATCCATACTTTTGTTACCATGCAGTCCAGTAGAAAGTTGCTAGAACAGTGAGATTTTTTCAGTAGAGGATTGCATATGCAGGGTTTCCTTTATGACTGGCAAGTGTACTCCACAAATCCACAAAAATCCATGCAAGAATGACTTGGGCAAACTACAGATGCTTTATACACACATGCTCTACATGCCATCTCATATATTTTGGATGGGTGTCAGTATCTCTTTATTGTGGCTTTTTTCCTACTTAGGACAACCGGCAAAAGGCAAAAGAGGAACGTGATAGGAAGCGTGATGAAGAACGCAAGGAGAGAGACAAGCATCGAATGGAAGATGATCGTCGTAGGGAGGAAAGGGGAGGGGAGGGGAGGAGGTGGGGAGGAGGGTCAAGTGGGGATGCAGGGGAGAAAAGTAGTGGGGGAGCATCTGTATCTGGAAGTACTGGGGATGGAAGGGGTGGAGACAGAGGGAGTGGCCACCACTCCAGTTCCAGGAGGAGAGGTAGGAGCCGCAGTCGCTCCAGGGACAGGCACAACCGTTCAGGGAGAAGCAGTCGGAGCCCATCAAAAAATAAGTGAGTGGCAGCCATCGGACATTTAAGTTAGATAATTTCAATGTAAAACTTCGAGTTATGCAGTTGATGTGACAAGGGTTAGGTCTGATAAGGAATGTCTGAAATTTTCAATATACTAATGGCAATTTTTTGTGTGCAAGACATCGCAGGCGCTCCCGCAGCCGCTCTCGCACACACCGGAAGAGGGGCAGCCATAGTCGGGACAGGGACCGTCACAAGGACCGCAGGAGTGAGTATGCGCTTGAAGGCAGAATCCTCGTGTAGTTGACGTTGCCCATGTGATGCCTTGCACAATTTCACGTTTTTAAAACAGAAAGGAAGAGAAAGAAATTGCCAAGGTATCTTTTAAATGTTGTGTATAGCAGAGATTTGATTTTAAATGTTATTAAATAAAGCATGCATGTTGTATTATCTGTTTTTGAATTTTCTACTGCTCAAAAGAAAATTGAGCCGTCAAGTTACAGTGTACTCTCTTTCTAACAAAATTGCCAGAAATGTAATTTTGTTCAGTTGCAAACAATTTTGTAACATGAAAAGCTTTTATTGCTATTCCCACTAGAATCTGATTGATGCAGAACAATTTTTTCAAATAATGTTGAGGTGCTTGTAAAAGTCAAATGCAGGTGCAGCCATGGTTCCAAAGAATTTCAGAACTATCCAAAAAGACAAAATCATGACTTGGATCACGTAGGCAGACCACACTAACTTGCCTGTGGCGTCATTGTATTGTTTACTCACTCCTGGTCCATGGGAATCTCCTGAGCGCACTCCTGGAGCCTCCCACTTTTCAAGTTTCCATGGAGATGCCCTCACTTGCCCTCACGCAACAACAACACTAAACAGTGTCCTTTTTGTTGACATTGTTTACGCCCATTGGTGCATGAAGGCATCTCTATAGAACTTGAAAAGTGGGAGGCTCCAGGGGTGCACTCAGCAGATTCCTATTGACTAGGAGTTGGTAAACAAAACGATAATGACAATGGCAGGTTAGGGTGGTCTGCCTATACGTGAGAGAACATTGATGAGCAATGAGCGCAAAAAATGGGATTAGGAAAATATCATCTAAGTCACATCTGTGTGCAGGATTTTATGTAACAACTCTTCATTGATGACCCATCCAGTTTTAGACTTTTTCTCATCGGGGAAAAAAAAAAGTCTTATAGAACGGCTGCATCCATACATCTGTGGAGAGATATCTGGGCCTAAACTGCATGAGATAGCTACAAACTGTTTTCAGATTCGGATTCAGGGGACCCTAAATAGGTTTCATGGTCAACTCCGGTTTTCGCAGTGGTTTCGCGCTAACTTAGCAGTACCACTGCCAACACTGGTAGACTACCCTGCACTAATGGCTATGCACAGACATTGCCACCTGGCAGAAATAAGAGGCGGCAGCTGCGTCCAAAGTACTTGGACTGCTCACGAGACCGCTCAAGACATCGCGGTGGATTTAAATGCTTGCTACAAAGATGGATCATAGATATACCGTATCATATGCGGTGGCCATGTATAACGTGGTCACTGCTGGCTACCCCTTTATGGGAATTAAGTCATGATGCAATGTATATACAGTATGTATCTATGAGATGGGTTATAAAACCATTGCGATTCCTCTCAATGCACTAAAGTTGTGAACCAGTTATTACACAGACCACGAGAATGCTTGTTAGTAATAATATTGTCTCTTGTTAATGTGTGGCTGTGTAGGGGACATTTGGGAGCGTGTGTAAACAGCATCACTCTTCTCTCATCATTTCACTGTTAAATTCAGGAGTTTTAATACACTGTAGTAAAACAAAGCAAGTCATATAGGGTGGCGCAAAAGATTGGGTATAGGCGACAACTGTCATACGAGAGACTCCCATATGTTGTAGTTCAGACTGCTGACCCTCAGATGGTGTGCAAGTGCATGTGTGCAGCCAAAACAATTCAACAAGGACTGGAGTTCGCTTCCTTTCCACTACACTTGCTGCTGGCCTGTTGTTATTGATACGTAAGAATCAAAAGTCATTCAGTGTGCTACTCGGGCTGATCTACATGGCTTCAGCGATTTGGATCCTAGAAGGCAAGGGACTCTTGAAATTGATAGGCTCCATCAGAAAGTTAATGTTTTATTGTTACCTCAGAATATTTCAGCAATATACAAATCTTTGTATGTAATCATACAAATCATGTGATTGGGTTTTCCTTGATTGTGTGTATAATTGGACCTGTTATGCTTGCGCATTGATGAACTCAGGGTGGGGATTTTCAGGCACGAATGGGGAGCGTCGCCCATTTGGCCCATCCCCATCCCGTTTTGGCTCCGGAGAAGGGACACTCAGCTCCTCCGATGTAGCCACCCGTCTCATGCAGTTGGCCAATGGGGGCCTGGGAAGCAGCAGTGAAGGAGGAAGTGGTGGAGGAAGTGCAGGAGGAAATGTTTGGGGTTCTTCTGCAGGCCACAGTACCAGTGAGTGAGAGCGCCTGCAGGAGGTAAGCAGGGAATGGGGGACCGGGGTGGGGGCAGGCAAATCTTTTATTTCTTATTTTTAGCGGTCCTTTTGTTCCCCTTATCCACTGTTTTCCCTTTTTTGTTCTGCCCCCCCCAGGGTGTCTAATATCAGGGATTGCTTCTCTCGTAGGTCATAAAGGGAGGTAAGTGACTGGGAGATAGGATCAAGGGTTTAATGAATGCACTTATTCTGTGTGGAGGGAGGGTGGCCAGCTGGTTCACATCAATTTATTCTTCCCAAATATAGCATCAGTTGATGAAATCTGGTAGTGTCATTTGACATAAAACAACCATTTTAATGCCAACATCCCTTGCTCAGGAATGTAATTATCAGGATTGAAATTTATTGTTTAGAATATAGTTGAATCCGGATATAACAGACTTCAAGGCTGCCGTCAGATGTAAGAAGACGTAATGCAAAATCTAGTAAGGGTGAAAGTCACATGCATGCCTTGCGTGCATGCGACTTTCAGCCTTACTAGTTTTTGAGTTATGGTCTTCTTACATCTGACGGCGGAAGGGACAGCAGAAAAAAAGTATATTATAACCAAGGTCTGTTACAGCCAAATTGACAATTTCGTAACGAATACACAAGTTTTCTGCTTTCCACATGCTTATAATGCACACTACTGTATACTGGTACTGATTAATGAAACTGTCCACAAACATGCAAAATTAGCTCACCCATAACTTAGGCAGGACCGAAAACCTGTCATTTTCTTCTGCCAGATATACGGTACCAGAAAATGAGTGATTTTGACCTTTTCGGCAAATGTTGGATCAGTGACAGGTGGGAAAATCACCACGCTCTATTATGGAGTGCTTTCCTCGCATGGGATATTAAGATGAGTAATACAAACTGCATATTCTGCCGCCAAGGGGCAAAGAAATGGTCTGTTATAGTCGATGTGAGGTGAAAATCAGTATTATAATAATTATTATTTTAATAATTGGGTATAGTGCCTACCTCTTCAGAGGTCTGAGCACGGGACTTTATTTGTCACATGGGTACATGAATTTGACATTGTAGAATTGGTCCTTGGTCCAAGGGTAGGGTGACTGGGAGGGGATATGCAATATGCAAGTGCAATGTCATTTGCTGTGGACATTTTGTGAGCTCCCCCAGGTGGTTTGTCTATCGGAAATCCCACCCGAGACGAAGCCGAAGATGCCACAGAACTCCGCATGAGATGAAAGGGGGGAATGCCTGGGCTTGGTATCGAACCCGGGACCCTTCCATCCGTGGGTGCATGCGTTACCGCAGCGCCACTTCGCCTTCCCAGAGGTGAAAATCAGTATGTTATGTCAGGTATGAAAATACACAGGGTCTTATGGAAGTATGCCAGGACCAGCCTTTCGAGTCTGCTATAGCTGTCTATATCTGGATTCAGCTGTATTTTTCCAGAATAATGAAAAGGACTACATAACCATTAGGCTATCATTTTAATGATGGGATGTGTTACAATGTGCAGTAAAAATGTTTAGAATGAGGATATTGTCGTAATTGTCAGAGTCGTGGGGTAATGAAAGTTTACAAACAGTTACACTGGAAGAACTTGCCACTATGAAATACGTACTGAGCACTGAAATTTAATTGGGAAGATGCAGTTTAGATTTTAGAATCCAGGAAATTAATGGAAAATTTGTCAGTGGTAATTCTCTATTTTTTTAAAGGCCAGTTGTTCACAAGGAGATAGTGATTGCTGATGGAAGCGCTGGTCACATCCTCCCTCAAATTTGTATCCATCTCCTTCAATCCAGCGCCACCTTTTTGTTTGTTTCCTCGATTTTCCATGTGTTTAGTCAATCAGGCATAGTGATTGATGATTTGGTTGTGTCCTGTGACACACATACACACACAAGCACGCTGGCCATTCGAAGTCTCTTCCCCCCAGTGTGTTTCCAGTGAGAACTGAGTGAGGGGGATACGAGGCCGCCTACTTGCGTCCCTCTGTCTATTGTTGTTTCAGCCACGGAATTCTCTCCAGGTGACCTAGATCTTAGGGGAACGGGAAAGTATCAATCTTGGAAAAGAAAAGTTAGTGGACGCGTGGTCAGGATTTCTGTTTCAATGAAGTTCCTACATGTTTATATTCAGAAGAATAGTTAACTTTGTGGGTTAATTTGAATGTTTGACATACTTTATAAGATATTTTGTGGGTGTGGAAGGGGAGGATGGGTTCTGAGCATGAGCACTACAAGTGGCCTTATCCAGTCCCATTCATATGGAATTATACAAAATATTTGCTGCCAAGTACTATTTTCTTTCTTCATTCTTGACCTTGCCATTGGTACTTGATAAGGCCAAGTGACTCGGCTGTGTTGATAGTTGGTTGTTGGCTTTATGTGGATTGGTCAGGGGCACTTTCTATGCCAAGTGACAAAACTGCCCGAGAAAGTTCCTCTGGCCACACTGATCTTTGTGCAAGGGTGAGCCATCAACCTAACAGTTGATCTGTTGATTGCTGGGCCCATCGTTGGGCATATTTGGGAGGATCTCTTGCAGGCCCCCCAGTTCATACTCTCTCTTAACCTGCGAGAGAGTGAGTGTTATCCCCACCTGAAGACAAAAAGTGAGCGGCTCTTGAGGTGGGAGGCTAGCCTTAAGGCCCCAGATGCAAATCAGTCCCCTGCCCTTCTGGCTTTTTCTTTTCTTTTATTTCTGTTAGAATTTACTTTTTCAATGGCAGTTTGGCAAGATTTTCTTAAGGAAATAATTGGGGTATAATGCACAGCTTTTGGTTCATACTTGAGTTAGTAATTTTGTATAATTTGTCACACACATGCAGTATTTTTGTGTGCGAAAAAGAGGTCAGGTAGTTCCATCTTATTTTCATTCACAAAGCTAAACAACTTTCTTGAATATGCAGTTTCTTTTGCCAAATTACTTGGAATGCCAGTATGAACTAATAATGTTATGAATTATTCACATGAAAATTGATGTGCATACTGTGCGCGGAACTTGCTGGCTAGTGTACAACTGATACATTTCTTACTGTCAATAACAAGATAATAATGTATTCCATGATGTCCTGTACTGCTAGTCTGAATATGATGAGAAAACTACATACTGCAGAAAAAAAAGTCTGTGCTCATTTTTATCATTTGGTCAATTTGCACCTAAATGGTCATTGAAATCTGATCATTTCTGAAAATCATGCCAGCTGCAAGATTAAAACGTTTTTGTTCATGTTGTTTCAAGCGTGTGAAGCATCGAACGTCCTAGGTGGGTGTTTTTTGTAAGATGCAGTAATGTGTGAATGGGTTTATAATACAATGCTCCTTATTCCCCTCCCAATTGGTATCCACAGGGTGCTCTAGATAGTAAGACAGATGGGTACAACTCACATCATATCCTGTGGTCAATAGATGCCAGGATTGTAATGAGAATAAGCAGGATATGGTATGACTTGCCCAAAAGAAGCGTTGACGCCAGATTGAAAATGTGTATATCTAGAGGACCCTGAGTGTTGCTATGATGGTCATTTAACTTGAATTGAGGGTACATCCATATCCTTGCAGCCCAAACCATGTGACCTGGATTCACCACCTCATGCCAAGATGTAGCAAGTTACGATGGGAAATTAGAAGCCAGGCGCCCTCAGAGATGGCCAGCAAAATGAGTCTGTGCCAGTCAAAAGACCAGTCATCTGCCTATACCAAGGTGACCCTAGTTTATTAAGGATACACACAAACTTTTTTCTGGGATTTTTTCTTTTTTGAACACAAAAAGGAGAAATCCACTTCCAAGTGCATGTTGGGGATATAATTTCATTTTTTCTTTTGTTATTTTGGAAACTGAAAGAGTATAAAGCGTGCATCTAGACTCAATGTTCTTGTCTCTTTATTCAGGAAATTGCAGAAAAAAAGTAATATTTCTTCATGTTGTGATTACACTAATAAAAAATAGGATTTCTCTGTATCCTGAGCAGTTTGGTAGTTTTATTCACAAATTTGTCATTAATGAACCTGAAATTAAAGGCAGAGCAAGGCTGATACCTGTGCACAAGTGTCATGAGGTCCATTGACCTTATGACCCACTGTCCTAGGGTCATTAAATATCTCATGGTCGTTTCCACCAGCATCAGTCTTGTCGCCAAAAAAGTGTACTTCCGAATAGCCATCTTTTTCCACATGTCGGAGGCAGTAGGTTTTGTCCCAGCCAGTGGGGAATACATCAAAACTTATCTGCCCACCTGAAACAGTCCAACAGAAATAAGAATAAAATGAATTACAAGACTCATTATGAGTACCCCATGACAAATATCTGGTTATTGGGGGAGCATGGGATTCTAGATTCTAGGTGGCTGGAGCCAAAGGGGTTAACAGCCGAAAGAGTGATTCTCATCCTATCTTGTAACCTATTTTGTCAAACCATCTGATGGGTGACCATGACATCAAGAATGAGCTTGCTGCACTTACTGGGAAGCTCTCCTAGAATATGTCCCATGTCCAATCATAGACCCCTACCTATGCCATATGAGGGGTAAATAAAATGTAAATGGTACTGAAATCAGTGAAATGGTATGATGGCATATACCAGATCGAAACCAAAGGCTGCATGCACCATAGAGTAAAGGTAGAATCACACATACTGATACTGCAAACACTGCAAAAAATTAGGAAATTGTTGCTGCCATGGAAACAAACCCATTTTGGCTCAGGATTGCTTAAAAATGGGAATCTTGCATTGTTGCCATATTTTCACTCCATCTACAGTGAAACCTGTGTGGTGGAATCCCATGGGACCCCAAAAAAATTTCCATAATGGACAGGTTTCCACTACACATTTGTCAAAATACATTTCATGTCCTATGTCCCTTCCCAGAATGACAGGTTTCCCCCCTCCCCTTCCTCCTGCATCTCTCAGCAACCCTCATAATGAAAACAGGTAAGTGTAATCACCTCTCTAAAACTGATTCAAAGTGCCACATTCATCAAGTATCAAGGTTAAATAATGGTCATTAAGTTGAATTTAAAATACTACCCTTCAACTTCAGTTTGCTAGGTATTCTAAACATACCTATAGAATAAGTGAGTCCCAAATCGGGGAATTGCTGCTTCAGAGCCTGCACAAAATCCTCACGTATGTGAAGTTCCTTATCGTACACTTCAAATGCATTTCGTTCCTCCCGACTGCAGTTGCGTCCAATTGGTGATACATTGACCATTCCACTGCGAAACTCGATAAAGGTGCCTCGTTTCACGGGAATCTTTAAATCAGCTATGTATCTCAAGCAGAAATTGAGGAAAAGGTGCAGTTTTTCTTCACCCATCTGCTTCTGGATATTCTGGAGGAGGAGGAGGAGAATAATAATAATAATAATAGAAAATGCAATAGTGCAACTCACCTCCTGCCACACTAGAGTGCCATTTTTGTAAGCAACCAGACCATTTTCTGCGAACACGTAGTCATATTTTTTGATCGCTGGAATGTACAATTGATCACTAAAGTCCCATGTAAAAATTTGCTTTGCTAACATAGAATCAAAACAATCTAGGTCGGTGGTTCCCAACCCTTTAAGGGTTGTGGGGAAGACTGCGAAAAAGGAATACAAATATAGAAAAAGCTATTTTAAAAATAAGGCAAAGAAGGGCAATTTTTGTGGTGAAATTCAACCTCAAATCTACACATTGTTGAACATTTTGGTAATAAAAAAATGTGGAAAAAAATTGAGATCATTCGGGAGTGGGGTCATATGGGTTGCAAGGTCCAGAAAAGGTTGTACTTCTAGATAGGGTTGCAATGTCAAAAAAAAAAAAGGTCGGGAACTACTGATTCAAGACATTAGTAGCATTATCATAATTTGTATAATAGACATAGGTCCAATGTGGCATACTGCCAATTTACTGAAGCTAACTCTCCACATGTCAAGCATCAGGTAAGGTACCGTGAAATTATGGCTGAAGATTACATCAGGTAGTACAAATAATTGTGCCATACAAAACGAGTGGGATATGAGGTGAATGTGCGAAGTATACGTGAATCTCACTACCCTACATATCATACCATCTGATCCTCCCATTTGCTCCGTAATTTTTTCCATGTCGGATCCACCAACCAGTCCAATGCAGGCCCTTGGCATTACCTGGCCCAGCAGGAAACCCCCCATTTCTTTGGTGATATTCTGCAAAGAAACGACGCTCTCGTAACATCACAGGACGTGCAGTCAAGGGGTCATACGAACCATTCGAGGCCCGGTCAAGGTCCCGTCAACGTCGAAGAGAAGCAGCTTGCGTGCCCTGTCACCAATCTCACCGGACGCCATGCTTCGTGGTCCTGCCGCGTCTGTACCTGTGCCAAGAGTGATGAAATATACGCTACTCTTGCCTACTGTGCAGCTGGTAGGTTGCCGCGTGGTCGCAGCATTGCCAGGAGCCACGCACAATCGGAATAGCATACGCGCCCTTATTCCGAGCCGGACCCCCGCCACCATGGCGCACTCTTGGGGCCATAATCGCCGATTTATACGGGTCGATTTGACCCCGGATTTATTCACCCGGACTGTGGCTGTCGCCGGTAGATGTCACGACCTCTGTAGGTGTGCCTGTCCTCCTTCCGCTAGATGCCGTGGGATCCCCTCCCACCTGTTGGTGTGGTATGCGGCTACCTTGGCGCTCCCTGTCCTCCGTACTCTGAACTTTCCCGCCCCATTGCCCATTCAGGGGAGGGGTTGGCAGGTTGGAGGGAGGGAGAGAGAGAGAGAGAGAGCGCAAAAAAAAGAGAGAGAAGAGAGGTGCCAGCCAGCCAGCCAGCCAGCCAGGAGAAAAAGCGGAGTACGTGCGTGAATGTAGGCTGAGTCCCTAGGCAGGCAGGGGAGGGAGCCAGCCCTAGCCTCGATATTTGGTTGAATTGTGCCGAGGAGCGATGTGGCAGGGCGCGTGGGAAGCGGCGGACGAGGAGGAGGAGGAGGAGGGCCGCGGACACACCCGTCGCCCGACCCCGGGCCGCCTGGGGTACGGGAACACCGTCGTGGGGGAGTGAAGGAATACAGCACTGTCAGGGAGAGTGAGATAGAGAGAGAGCAGGGTGTTGGAGAAGAGGGAAGGGTGAAAAAGTGCGTGCGTGGACAGCACCAGAGAGAGAGTGCGTGAGGGAGCCATGTGAACACCTTGCCCGAAGCCATTGCGCGTGTGACACTACGCAACAATGTCTTCCGTGCTTCGACCAGAGTGCCGAAAGTTCGCACCGAATGTGTTCAACAAGAACAAGTGTGCCAACTGCTTCCGGCAGAAGGAGGAGCACTCTGCACAGGCCCTGGAGTCAAACAGGGTCAGCATCCATGCTCAATATGTGGGGTTGCACTCGCTCTTGCCTAAAACCAGGCTGTTGTCGAAAGTAGGCCTGTTCACCTGTCACATGCATGATCCACAGGCAGGGGGTCGCTTCATAAAAATGTAGCCAGCTTGTCAAGGCAAACCGTATTCTGTGTTGTACATTTGCCAGGCACTGTAGTTGTTCCATAGGTCAATGTAACATGGAGCTTAATTTCCCTTTGGTTGGCTTGGGAAATGGAAACAATTGCCCCTATTTCTATTGTCAGAATTTCACTTCATTATAAAACAGAATGACAATAATTTATCACATGGTAGAGCTGACACCTGCTGAAATTGGCTGCCAGCTTCAGTGAAATGCTAGTATGCAGCCTCCATGTTGCTGTCGACAGGGTTAGTTACTGCTGACCAAACTTTATAGTCTGCTGACAGAGTCTTGGGTGAATTGGTGATGGTGCCAGTCAGTGGTTGGAAAGCAGAATAACTTTTGGTCAGAATTAGGTTAGGCTCAATTTAGGCACATGTTGTGAAAGGGAAAGGAAGAAGAGGTGTAGGGAAAATAGTGCTGCAAACTAGCAGAATCCACTTGGATAGTCACACCTTGAATGGACCAACATCACGCAGAATACACACATTACAGATTATGTCAAATCTTGCTTCATAAAAACTGTGGAGCATTAAGGCTGACAATGCCACAATTAATCATGTACTGCAATTGTGATGTATTTCTCTTCTCCCTGTTCAATGCCGACTATCACTTTTGTAGGACAGTCACGAGGGTGATGCATACAGTATGTATCAATTGGATAATGATTGATCAAAATGAAATGTTTTCAACACAAGCAGTTTTGATAATTGTGAAAAATTATTGTGCCAAAGTTACAGTTACAACGTTGTAACGAGAACACCATTCCTCAAGGTGTATAGTGTCACACACACACACACTAAATTAGTGTGTAATTGTGTTTTTGTTTCAAAAACGTACTATGGGCATGTCATGTTCAGAAACACAGACTCATGGATTGGTCAAAATGATTTATTCTGAGGGTACAATATCAGAACTTTCTCAGAGTTGACAGGTTAGAAGTCAAAGTCAGCCAGAAAGCCATCCTCCACTAACTAGTGGCACTGCACTAGTGGATGGTGCATTTTAAATTTTTAATGAAATAATGTGCATCCCTCACTCGAGGGAGAGAATCAGCAAGTCAACTGTCATTACTCATCCAGGATCATTCCATATTCCATCCCTCAAAAATTTTGGTTCATCGTAGGGAGATTAGTGGTGTTGGCTGCATCCTCATGTGATGTCTCCACACTACTGGAGATGAATTTTTCCTGACTTTTATCTCTTGCTTTGGGGGTTACTTTTTACTTCTAAGGTATGAGAAAATTGGATTTCACTGCCATGAATTTTTTTTTTAAATAGCCTCACATTTTTAGCGCCCATCGTGTCAAAGGAATGACATTTCTCTTAAATCAGGGAGGAGGGTAGTTTTAGAGAGACGAGAGGCATCTCACTTGTGATAGCACAATGTATTTTAAGCTGTGCTTCTGTCAGTTTCATCAGATTCAGAGTTAATTAGCAAAATAAATACATTCGGAATTGAATGGTACCCTAGATTGATTCTGCCTTTGGCTGCAGCAAGTGAGGAGTCAGTCACCAGCTAGCAAAGAATAATAATTATAGGCAATCTTACAGTTAGTGATGCAAAGGCAGAGGAAATGTCCCTTCCCAGACAAATGTCATATTTCCCTGAAAGTCTTCACTGGCACCTTCAATCTCTCCATTTTCTATTTTTCCCTCCCTTTCTCTCACCCCCTCCTCTTTATACAGTATATCTTGTATATGCCAAATGCTATGTTCACCACATATTTACTTGGTGCCACTATTACAGTGGATCTCCACTAGCCTAGATTTGAAATATTTAATAAATCATAATGAAATATGAAATTAATGATTCCAACAGGTACCATATTTTTATTGCAATACTGCATTCTTATAACTATTTTATTTTATTGGTAATTGAGTTGGTCTT
Source organism: Catajapyx aquilonaris (assembly GCA_000934665.2). Lineage (NCBI taxonomy): Eukaryota > Metazoa > Arthropoda > Diplura > Dicellurata > Japygidae > Catajapyx > Catajapyx aquilonaris. The sequence goes on along the minus strand of JYFJ02001019.1, from coordinate 143 downwards.
ACAAGGGAACCTCTCGAAGTGTCCCTCGAAGTTCAAGGTGAAATATTTTTTTTTCGGGTTCCTTATCAGCTAGAAGGAAAACACCCTTCCCGAGAAATCCTCGATCTCAAGCGTTTTCGAGATACAGGGGTCAAAAGGTCAAG
>KZ538231.1:41410-98719 GCA_000934665.2 Catajapyx aquilonaris | reverse complement strand
ACCATAAAAAATGCCCCAAACTAGACACGCTGGATGGGAATTTTTATGTGCGGGGAAGGAGGGATAGAAAAGGAGGGGGGGGAGGGAGGGAGGGAACAGGGGATAGTGGAAAGATTCAGATTACCCAAGGCGAAGGGTCGGTTTCAGGCTTTTTGAGGCTCGTGCTGCGATGACGACCTATGTCTGCCAAACACAGAAAACCTCGACAAATTCATCCCTCCGAATTGCCGCACTTATAAAACCTTGTTAAGCACCAGGAACGGCTTGTAATGCCGGAGTAATACATAGGGCATAAAAGAAGAAGTCAACCGCCATTTTTTTTTGATGGGGCACCAAATCCAGAGAAAAACGATGCGAACACGAAGAGAATCCGATCCAGGAATCGAACTCGGTACCTCCAAAGTGACGACTTCAGCATGAATATGTAGACATGCTGACGGCTTATTAAGCCTTATCGCAATATTGACTGTTACTTGCAAGTCACGTGATTTTCATACAAATAGTCGTTACGATAACGATTTTTCGTATTGTACGAAACAATTGTGCGCAGTTCTTTACCTTCGAGAATATTAACGACGGATCTCTCCCCCCACTCTTTTCCATCCCCTTCCACCCAACCCCTTATCCCTAACTGAAAAATCTTGTTAAATTTTTCGAGTCGTGATGGCCTCTTGCAGTTATCGCGCCTTGCCCCCCCTCACTATGTCCTATACCTTCTATTCCCCCCCCCCCTTCCCTTTTTTTCTACTGGAGTTTCCATGACAACCCCTGGGGACTAGAAGAAGAAGAAGGGGTGGGTGGGTGGAAAGGGGACGAGAAGGAGGATGGAAAAGCCACCCACTAGTTGTTAAAATAAAATATTGTTCCGCTATTATAATATGCCGCTCAGATGACAAGATCCCTTCCTGTCAATGGCGTGTCGTGCTAATAGCAATTTCGTGACTTTTTGTATTCCCTGGTGCTACGTCACGTCCGTCGGGTTGGGCGCAGATTTTTTTAACTTTGTGACAGGAGATGAGTTGTCGTCCCCTCCATTTACATTCAGAGAGAGGGTTCAATACGGTGTAGATATGCTCATATGTGAAAGTGTCGCACAGTTTCCAATTATGCGTTTTTATAAGGGGTGGGTTGGTTCATATACAGTATAAAAGGGCAGAGTTGAGAAGGTTATTGATTGCTGGGAAAAAAAACAGGAGGATAGGGGTAGTTATATTATCCGTCATTCGCAGTGATATACCTAAGACCAAATTCAGTGGGTTCACACGGGCTGTGGTTGACAATCAGCACCAATTAGCTGTTAAAAGTAGCAGATACTGAAAAATTAATTACAATTTTGATAGCTCGTTTATATGCAAAATTGTTGATAGTAAATGCAATTTTTTCCCCGAATGTAAAAAATTGCTAGCTTGATGAAGCCAGCCGTTTTCCGGGAGCCTTATCGTCGCAGTTTCTCCCCGAGATCGACTTAATTATACGCAAATGACGGCAGCGACCAGGCTTGATTAAGAGAAGCCAGGATATATTAGCGCTCGTATGTGTCTCTCTACCCGAGAGGCCATTTTTTTGAAGGAGCTTCCTGGAGTATAAAAAAAATGAGAAAAATTGCAAAGCAAGGGGGGGNCACGTGGGGAATGCCTTATGAGTGAGTTTGCTATGGAAGTGAGGGAGGGCCTGTGGCTCGATTAATTATTCCAGGAGAGTCCGCGGCGTTGTCCTGCTGGAAGAAGGAGGGGAGGTGGGGGGTGGAGGAGAGAAAAAGGTTTTATGCTGGAGGAGGGAATACGTGGCGGGATTAGAGCGCAGTTTCCAGAGAGGAAGAGATGCTAGGATGTGATTGGGACGAAGGGCAGTTCGAGACCAGGTTGACCCTTTCGTCAGGGTGAAGGAACCTCAGCACATTGTTGCATGTTCAACGATGCGGTACCCAAAGTGTTATTTCAAGTAGTCTTATCTGTTCTTCAAAAGGACCACCGACAAAAATTACGACCAGTGTGTCTCACATACTGGATAATATCGTTTCGCAAAATCTAGACTTTAATTATTATTAAATGGACGTCGGCATGAACAAAAGGACAACCCCTGGTTGACCTCGGGGACAGCCTGGTTTTGCTTAATCGCAAATTTTTTATAAGGATTTACTGTCCTGCATATATAGTGATGTATCGATGCGTAGTGCAGAAGTCAAAATAATGGTGGGGGACTTGACTTCCTCCATTCCCTTTTTTCTGATTGGCTGTCCCGAGCGGCGCGAAGCCACCGTAATCTGGCTTGGGTCAGCCTCATTCGAAACAACGGCACGTCCGAATCTTGCAAGATAGATGAGCAAGGCTATCGGTAGGAGGGAGACCACCCCCTGAAAAAAAACCCCCAAAAAAGAAACGGAACAGTCTCAGAAACTTCCATGTGATTGTTATTTGCCGTTTTTAACTCCGGTTTCAAGCAATTCGTTTGCAAATCGGCCGTTTTCTGTCCGTTCCCCTAGAACCTCATATCTCACTTGGTGTCTACGCTAACCTTTTCCGGGGCCTAATACAAATAAATGCGTTTGCATGGATTCCACGATTACATTCTTTTTTTTACAGGACGACCACCGCGAATGGAAAACAGATTCTGGAAGAAAATGTGTGGGTGGCCCCCCTCTCTTCTTCCTATACAAATTCTGGTCGGACAAACTTTGGACACTAAGCGTATACATACCAAGGGGAGGATTCCCCTCTAACTGCTTATCTCAGCAACAGGGACAGGGGGATCGCAGAAAAATAAAAATACCCCAAAAAAGAAGTTTGGAAATTGAAAAGGAGGGAGGATTGAGAGGGCAATTTTTCTCATTGTTGTCCTAACCGGCGTCCATTTGTTTTTCAACTGTGTGAAGGAAAAGCGCACGCTGATCGCTGACAAGGATTGAATACATCCCCATCTACACCCTTGCTAACAAGTTGTCGAGCCACGTGTGCAAACTTACCTTTTTTTGTGTGAGGGTTGGTACAGATGCTGATCAGAGATATATTTATTCCTGTTTAGAAATAATGGTGATGAATTAGAATCGGCTTGATTAATCGTGGGTATGTAATTTGGGTTAGATCTGATATGTTGATTTTTTTTAAGGTTATCCCACCTGTTGTGGGCGTGCAGGTGAGGACACCTCCCTTTTGCGATAGGGTTGGACCCTGATGTGATTTACGGCTAGAGAAAGGAGGAAAAACCCCGGAAAAAAGCTGTAGGTATGGACCAATAGCAAAGATCGGCCTGGGGTAATTACGAGGACAAACATTCTAGGGATCTGGAAAGGTGAGCGCGCCAAGGGTGGTTATTATGTAATTAGAGTGGGGCGCATGGGACTTCGAAGGACTAATTAAACCACCTCGGATGTGTAAAATTATATCTGGTGCGCTAGTTTTTCCAGCCTCGGTATCTTAGTACCCAATCACCCTGCACACATACACGCCCTCACTGCCTCAAACCTCAAGTGATGGCTTGATTATACTGTATATTGGTCCGTGCAGTCGTGATGTAGACTTCGCCGTTTGCATTTTACTTTTTTTTTTGTATTATATGAATCTGGGGGTTGCCAAATTAGGGGCGGGATTGTTGTGGTGCTAAGAGATATCAGAGTACATGACATATTATGTAAGTATATGAATTACTACTCTAAAAAAAATCGAGTGAAAATTTCGTTCAAAAAGGAGCAATTTCACAAAGTGCTATTTTTGAGTGAATTTCCCTCGGCAAAGATTTTACTTTAACTCAGATATGAAGAAGAGCGAAAATAAGTGAGAGACTACTCTTTCAGTGAGTGAAATGATCACTCAAGAGATCGAGTGATTTTCACGAAAAACGAGTGGGATTCAAATCAAGTGGAAAAGAGTGGAAAAATACTCGAAAATGTTTGAGAGTGTTAGCTGGCCTACTAGTGTGCTAAGTTTCAGCTGCTCTGTATAGTCTAGAAGTGGGTTAGGTAGCCCAGAAACATACAAACTTTCCCTTTTATATAAATATAGATAATTACAATATGAAATGTTGCGAGCATATCTTCTCCACCTTTTCCAAAAAATTGATAGAGAAAAGTGTCTTGCTTGAGGGTGTGTTAAGAGTGCTAGCAGTTTTCATGCGGACGGCCCTCGGAGGAGCCATAAAAGCCCCCAAAAAGCTTAGCTGGCATACAGTGTGGTGGCTGCCGCCCTATAGTCCATCTTCGATTCTTGGCTGGTCGGCAATCATATTTGTTTACGGGAGAAGATGGCATTATGAAGCCGCCTAATTATACCGGAGGAGCCTTGAGATGGGAGTGTGATAGAAGGGCAGAGCGGGCCGAGGCTCCGAGAATCTTTCCTTCTCTGCTATTGAGACATGAAAGAACTATAATTATAACTTTGTAATTAGGACTTCTTTTGATGTGTAATTTTCTGCAATTATCCTTGGCTTCTCACAGGAGGGGGAAGGAGGGGGTGGAGATGGTGGGGGGGCTTAGCAACGCTCCGGCTGCCCTACCTTACAAGAAAATTCTGCCCACCAATCAATTCACCCCCACCCAAGCAATACTATACTTGGGGTGAGAAAGGAAACAGCTTGAGAAAAAAAACCGCCGTTAATCTACTGTTACATGACAATATGACATATTATATTGTGGTTAGTACGGGAAGTTAATAAAATTGGCTAGGTGTTGACTCATCAACTATGTGCATATAGTTCCCACACATCACGTAGAGGGCAGTAGTGTGCAGTGCGCGCCATCTGGTACAATGCTTGAAGTATCAATATTGCACACTATTCTTCGACCTATCGTTGAAAGCTGGCGTCTTATTCCGGCAGCAACACTTCTGGTTTTCCTTTTTCTAGAAGCGTGCATCAAGGTGCGTGCGGTAAGCAACAAAGCACAGTGGAAAGAGGTTCCTTTCCGTGTTAGTTAACCCCCGCAATAGTCTGCTTGGGCAATATTTTCAAGGATTATACAATAATAAGGGGCAGAGGGAATGGAGGCGCTTCTTCCTCTTTGTGGCCAGACCCAATTTTGTGTTTCGGAGGGCCCCCTGAAAAGACCTGCAAAAGAAGGAAGGAGGAGAATGGGGAAGGTGGGGAGGGAGGGAGGGGGATAATGAAGGAGGCCTCTCTTTTCTTGCTTTTCTTCTATCTTGCGCCGCACAAAAGGTGCTGAGAGAAGAGTGGCCTCTACTAGCATCTTCGCTACCCATACTCTAAGAAATTTACCTTCATGAACGAACCTGCTCATTTACAGCATTTCACACCCTGTCACCCAGACAAGAAACGGACATCAGCTTTATTTTACCAATCTAATTGCAATCTGTTTTTGCCCCCGGTCATAACTCTTGCTGGGTAGAGAGAAAAAAAAATGAAAGAAAAGGTACTTGTAATTTTGAGCCGGAGCGTGAGTTTTGGCGACAGCTTTTCCCATATTTTCAGTAAGTCGGCTCTTTTTTCGGATAGCAATTACGTGTCATTATTGATACGAACACCGGTATTTAATGCGGCACTTACCACGCATTACCTTGCCATCCTCTGTACGTCTGGGTGATGAATATCTGAAACCTTTCCAACCTATCACCACCCCCTCTGTACGCGGTGTATAATTAAAAGTGCAAGCCCGGCTGAATACTTATCAGCACGTCTGGAAATGTGTCTCCATATAATAACAATGCGAGGTTGGACTATCATGTATGCAATCGCTGAAAAGCGTAAATTTTTTGCCGATTTTATTCCTCACTTTCATAGTACTTTTGTTCGATCCAGTGCACTATTCAGCATGTAACGATTCCGGAGGTGCTATTTTGCCACCAACAAAATAGCGTCTACGGTACTTACTTGTAGACAGCCCATTCAGATGTACTGACTTGAAATTGGTACATCACGACCTATTCATGTACTAACTTGGATACCATCTACAAGTCAGTACTGTAGACGGTATTTGTTGATAACAAAATACTGTACCGCCTCCAAGTTACAGCGTGCTTCTCAACAGCGATGTTTAGACCTGATCCGGATGCTGTAGTGAAGATGAGATAATAAGAGTGGAAGTAATCTGGCCACATATCAGTTTCGTTGTTGCATATTAGGGAGTGCGCCGGTGACAAAAGTCGGATCTGTCCGGACACGAATGTCGTGAGCTGGGTCTGGAGGTCCCAAAAAAGACTGACAAAGGGGAATTAGTCGTGCTGTGCATCGCTAATGTCCCCTGCACACCTGGACCTATATTCTACCTGGATATGCGTAATGGGGAGAGGATTGGAGGGGCGGGGTTGCCTACAAACCTTGCTGCAATCCAGCTTTTTTTTTATTTATATATTTATTTTTTGCTGAAAGAAGTTGGTCCAGGATGGGCTGGGGTGGGGAATAAAACCCAGTCCCTTTTATCTCCCCCATCCCACCACTTGACTCCCACTACATCTTGTCCTTCCAGTGGTCCTTGTGCTCAGGGGACACTCGGAATGCACACCAACTTGGGTCCGGTTTTGCCCGATCATGACTCGATATTGCCAAACAGGATAATTTTGTGCTAAAATATGCTGGTGGATCTAATTGGCGTAATTTTTGCGACTACAGGGTGTTAGTGGACTGATTTCGAAGGCTACATGCGGTGTATGCTAGGAGAGATTGATAATGAAAGCTGGAGACGATCAGTCTCGCGGATTGCATGCCAGGTTTTCTTTCAGGCCTGTCAATCACTCGTTATCGCAAGAAAATGGCACGTTGGCTGCAAAACGGTGATTCATTTACACGGAGTGTAGTGTACATGTTATCATAACTTAATACAGGGTGAACCAAAATTTATGGACCAATATTAGTTGGCAGATCAGTATTTCATTTATTTCAAAATTAGTTATTAATATTAATTTTTCTCCGTGTTTTCTCCGCGTCATATATGTTGCTGCCCAACACTCAAGTTGCATTAAAAACCAGCACATGTAATATATAATATATTAATATCATAAAGAAATATAAATGCACATAATTTAATAATTAATATATACTGATTTTACGTGCAAAATTAAGTGTTGTTCCAACTCACAAAATTATTACACTTGCAGGAACATATGAATCCCACGTCTCGTTTTCCTTCTGGCTCGATCCACATAATGCCTTACAGGTAAACATGTTATTGTACAAGACAAAAATATAACATCAAGCGCTCTCATCAATCGACATCGTAATTCGACATACACACAAGGCGCAATTTGCATGCTAATTTTCCCGTCACAAAAATATGACGCGCAGACGGGAAAGGCTTTCACACCCAAATATAGATGCGGCAGTATACTGCGCACCCAGGAGATGAAAGGTGTCACAACAATATTATTCATTTGAAAAGGTCGAGAGCCTTCCCCTCCATGGATATACGACGTATCGAGCACTTTTGAATAGCTGGAGGTGTTACTGGCTTTGGATATGCGAGAAACTGCATCAGAATGCCCTCTATAGAGGGTAGTCTTATAGGCGTTCGACGTATACCATTAATTAATTAAAAGCAATGGCAGGCTTATACTTCGGACTCTGATGAAAAATTGAAGCAGACATCCACAGTTATTTATTGATGCCCACCATGTTTTTTTTTGTCCTTCCGTGTGTGTGGCTTGCTATAATTCCCACGCCTTCAGGGGAAGCATTAATATCTGAAGGCAACATGAAGAGCACCAGCTTCTGGCTAATTATTCCACCTTCATCGCTAATTCTTACCCACAACCAACCAACCCCTTTGTCATCTCAGGACTAATCGCTCAACCCGCATTGTTATTATCCCAGCCAATTGAAATCTACCAATTGCGACACATTTCACCTTGAGAATATGCAATTATCAATATATGCAGTAAAAAGGATGAGACAGTTGTAATACATTTTTCATATATCGAAAAGTTCAGGACTGAATAGTATTTAGTGTGGCGCCGTGGAGAGAAAGGCATCCTTGATACGTAATGCTAATAATCAGAATAATAATAATAAGGCTAATGATAAGTTGGGAGCCATGTGGTTTACAGCATTTATTGCGCACTTCCTTTCACACAAGCGGACCGTAATTGAGTCGGGGGAATACAAAACACATTTTAGCGGCCATAATCAGCCGACTCTAAATCAACCGAGGTGGGTAATTAGCAACCATTTATGCCCAGTTCTTTGAAATCAACAGTCGGCGTCTCCAAGCGCCTAATGACCACCGTCTAATCTTAATTACTCACCGATTTTGAGATATAACCTGTTTTTTGGTGAGGGGGAGGACTGGGGAAGGAGGGAGGGTGGGGGGGCATATTCTTCCAGGCATCATTTCCCTTGTGTGGAAAACGGTGATTAGCCATTGCAATTATCCTTCTGCTGGACAAAGAGCTGGGGCCGGCAAATGTGACTCAGGGCTACGTTTTTCCGACTGGGAAATTACCCGTCGTGTCTTTGCACGCCTCGCCCATAGGACCGGGCTCCAAAAATCCAGCCTACTTCACAGGGTGTGCCATCGCTTCCAATTTTTACTCGGAAAGTCCTGTAAATTTTAACGTATATCATTGAAAAATCAAAATTTTGGCAATTTACAGTTATTTACACCACTAATTGCATTTTTCTTCTCTATGGTCGGATATGAACGTTACAAAAATGAGCCAGCAAGCCTGGAATTTTTGTCATCACTAACATGTAAACAAGTGCAAGGTAAACACTTTGGATTATCTTATACAAGTTAGTTGACGTCTCCTGAAGTTGTTTTTAAAACAAAAAAATAATTCTCCATTTATGAATTTATTATTTTTATCGGCTGATCATGTTAGGACATTGCAAATGTATGGGACACCCTGTGGCTGGAGCCCAAATCGGCTGGGGTCTGGCTGGCGTGATCAAATCCGCCGTGTAATTATGACTAATCTCGCGCTCATTACACAGGTGATACCTCTGCGGCCTTGACTCTGACCAAACAAAACCCTTAAGACACAGCAGATCAAGCGGAAAGACCGCTCTTTTCCTTCCACACGTCCCTTTTTTGCTGTGCCATTGAACTTCGGGAGAGAGAAAATCCAGGCGGCAAAAAAAAAAACAAGGAGTAAACCGAATATAATAACAGTATTATATTTTTTTTGTTCGGATGTAAATTGGACCTCCCAACTGGTTGTTTCCAATAGGTTTGTCCAGGTATGTTTGTACCACTTCAGAATTTGAGCTTATAATTGGACGGTTACGCAATTATGTCTGTGGGTTAATTCCATAGAGTGAAGTAATTATAGCATCGATAACGCCAAATCCCCAAGGCACCATAGAAGAATATACATATTACCAATTCAATAAGAAACATCAACCGACATAAAAAAGCACGTAGGCCAAAACTACTAATTTTGCAAGTAAGGTAGTGACCTTGAAATAATGCAAATCCATTTGGGCAATGCACCACCCTGTGTATTTATTCCTCATTACAGTACCAGTGTGTGTGAATATATGATTCAGAATTATATAATTAAAATGTTACATGTAAATTAGCGTCCCAAGCGTTGAAGTACAGTATTTTTTCCCCCTCCATATAGGTGCACCCTCTTTATTTATTGTCTCAATCAAGTTTTCTCTCCATTCGCCATACATCATCCTCGTGTTAGCCAAACCCCCGAATTACCTGACTTTGACGAGATCGTTCAATAATTATGCGTAGAAGTTATGAGGGGCGCAAATTTATGCTTTCCTGCTACAGTGACACAGGTCATTGACGCATTATTAAGAAGCGCAACATGGGGGTTGCTGGGGCAAACAATCCGTAACTAAGCAGATTCAGGTGACACCGAACATATTGAGCCTCCATCAGGTGCGAGCATTTGATTGGAGCTTGTAACTAGAAGGAAAGAGAAGGCGATTAATTCTGGCTTGCAGCTAGTTTAGTGCACACTTGGCACTTCCCGTAGCGCAATTGCTTACCTTTTGTGGCGCCAAATTTATGGCCGTAATGAGAAATCGACCGGATATGCCTCATAAATATCAACTTTGTCCTCCCCACACCCATATAAATGTGACACCTGCGTTCGATACAAAAAGCCAAGCACATACCTATGCTTACGCGTCGTTGATTAGTAATAACCACTCATAGATCTTTGTTGCTTTGGAAAAAAAAAACGTTGCCAAGTATAGGACTCAAAATCACTCAAGGGCCGAATGACGTCATCTATTTCAATATCAGGGAGTTGCCATGGGAACGCAATAACTGGAATCCATTTTTATACAGGCGGAGGGGACAATGAGAAAAGAGGCGAAAAGAGAGGGAAAAAAAAGGTTGCTAGAGACGGGGAAGTGGAGGAGACAAAAAAAAAAAAAGGAAAAGAAGAAAATCCAAATGGAAGATTAGTCACTCGGACATTACTGGGCCGCAGTGTGGACCGGCGGATTAGAAACATGAAAAATGACTTTGTCCTGAAGGGAGAGTGGAGAAGAGAGAAACAAACCATATTGGGAAGGTGACCCGCCTATTAGGGAAGCCTGCAGGAATGGTCACACACACAAAAATTGGACTCGAGGATTCATCAGGGGGGGACATTCCCCCATTTCCCCCCTCCAAAAAAAGACTGATCCTCTTGTGTTTTTTTGGGGAGTATTCCTTCGAATTACAGGAAATGGTCCAGAGGGTGGAGGGAGAGGAATATCACTCGCGACTTGGATTAGTCGACCTTAAATGGTGTATGTGCTGAGTCAACCAACTCATAAATAAGCTGGGTCCAGGAGTGTAAAAAAGAGAGAAGGACTCATTGGCAATTTCTATTTTCATTTTCCGGATCAGTAGATTTACATCCTGTGATTTCCAAGCGGATACACTCTGAGAAATAGTTTTGCAGTGAGACCAACAAAGGTGTCTATAGGAAGCTGTAGGCCCAATAACAATGCAATATTAATTAATTTTTTGCATATTTTATGAGCAAATAACTTTAAAAATTGTACAAGTGTCCTACATATAGGACGCTAGGCATATTGTTAATGTTTTTGCAATTAATGCTGCAGTTGGGACAAAGTGTCCAAAATGTCACCAAAGGACGATTGCTGATGTGGTCCTGCCTTTATTTTGGAAGCAGGCCCAGAAGAACAGCCCGCGTCTCCATCTCTCTCTCTCTCTCTCTCTCTCTATCCGGCGTCTAATTCATAAATGTCGGGGGAGGAAAAGTCCATTTCCATTTTTGCAATATCCGTTACGACGAAAGTCAATAGCAAGAAATAAACTAGTTGGAGAGAGGAGGATGGTGGAAGGGGGAGGGGAGGGGGTGGAAAAAAAGGGGGAGGGGATCAATAACTTGTAGGTTATATCGACCTCCAGCGCGATTATGGAATTGCTTCCAGCTTCAGCTTCTTATTTCTCTCCTTTTCGAAAGCCGACTTATTTCACAATGGGTCCAAAAATCGCCGGTTGTATACATTTTGCGCTGAAATAGTTTTTCGCTGCTCCGATAGTGACAAGGTGGAAGGCTGATAAGGAGGGGTATTATTACGTATGAAATTACTTTTTTTAGGGGGGAGGGTTGAGAAGATGGAGAATGGGGGAAGCAAGAGACGTGAGGGAAATTAAAAAAAACTGAGTTGTCATCGGCAGTCAAACTTTTTTTTTCTTCGTTTTTTTCCCTCCGTTCTTATTCCATTTTGAAGTTAGGAAGGAAGAGTAGGCTAACAACGGGAGGAAAAAAAAAGATGGGGGAAGATTCCCCCCAGATTCTCATTTGCGAGAAAAAAAGGAAAGAAGAGTGAAGGAGGGGGGGAGCATTTTCAGAGTCTTCACATTTTGCCACTTCATTGGACCAATCAAAGATTTGGACCCATTATTGAAGAGATATTCTGCACTATTCCTCTGCTCAGAAAAAAATCTCTGATTATTAAGTGGAAAATGGCACGTTAAAGTTTGTTAAAGAAAAAGGAGTCCTTAGCGCATGTGATCTGCAGATCCAGTTATATGACGCAGAAATTTTTAATGACAATTAAGCCATGCAGGAACTGAATTTGTAATTAAAATATATTGTAAATGTGAGCATCTTATTCGTGTTCGATTATTATTATATTTTCAGACAATATCTGTCAGTTTGAGTATTACATGCAAATAATTGCATATACGTTTTATATGTCCATTTGAGTGTGACTTTGACTCATGAATTTGAGTATTTTGGTGCTGCGATGGAAAACCAAGAGGTCAGACAGGTGCTTCCCTATTCATGTCATATGTCGTACTGTCGATCACGTAGCATTTTAGGGCAAGGGAAGTAGGTGCCAGGTTTCAGGAAAAGAGCAATTTATCAAATATACAGAAATATAACACATTAGTGATTCAGGTCACACATAGGTCTTATCCGCCAGTACATAGAACTGCAAGCAAGAAGCTGAAGTCGTGAAATTATTTTAATTAAAAATATTTGGTAATAATAATTGTCAGTATCATGTCGAGTGCGTGCATTTTAATGTTATTTAATTTTTCACATCAACTTGAACTACCCTGCAGGTAAATCCAGCCCAGTTTATTCCCATATACTGTAGAACACCTTCGATACAGCCTCAATTCCCAGATGATATTACTACATTATAGTGATGGCATCTAGGGATATAGTCTGCGTCAAGAGTATGATCTATGAAACACGCTTATCTTCCTGGATCAGTAGTTTGCCAGGCATCCTTATGCCAATCTCCTTTCGAGTGGCGAAAAAGAGATTTTGCAGTAGAAAAAAGGCGAAGTTGGGGGAGGGAAGGGAAGGGAAGGTTAGGCAGCAGGGGTAAGGTGGAAGGGTTGCAATGGGAGCGATTGCAATTTTAAAGCTGGTTGGGCATCCTTGGAAGGTCCAGCAGCCCCCAAGAGGGCGCTCTGCTTCCTTCCCGTCATGCAACAGTAATCGGCCCAATAAGATTGGAGCCCTCTCTTTGGGAATCCACTTCACAAGACCCCCCNACCCCCCCCCCCTCATGCCTACCCCCTCTTGACTTGTAGCCTACCCCCTCCTTCTCTTTCTCTTGTTTTGCTTTCCAATCTAACTTGGCACAGCACACGACAGCATCCTTCGATCTATGCAAATTGAGCGCATCTCTTCCCGTTCGATTTCGCACGGATTGCTCGCTTTTTATTAGCTCACAGTTCCCAGCGTGTATCAGAATGCGCCTGTGCGTGTAGTTGGCAAATTTTCCCCAGGGAGGACCCCCCCTGGATCCTGCCAAGTCCTAATAGAGAGGTGTATGCCACATAGGCCTATTGTGCTTTTTAAAAAATTCAAATTATTATCAGAAATGTCAGTAGTTAACCCAGATAGGACATCGTCCTACATGTAGGACACTTGTACAGTTAGTCGCTCAAATTATTAACAATTTAACTAAAAAATCAGGCATGTATGGGTTAAAGCACCTCCTGATTTGAATACAAATTGACCACAATGAGCAGTATAACCCAATGTCACAAGCAAACAAAAGGATAAACGTTAAGTACAGCAGGACACACAAATAGTAGGATACAAACACACTGGTAGTCCCCCTGGGGGGTTTATATCAGTTGTTCACGATCCTGGGCTTATTAAGAGAGAATCTGTTATGAAATTGGGTTGTAAATGTTGGATTAGGTTGTGGAGCTTTGGCTCGACCAGAGTGGGGCGGGTTTTTTTTTCCAGGTGGAATAGTCGTCGGTAAGTAGCAGCGGCAACCTTCATTTAGATTGATAGTTGAGATATTGAGCGATGTCCGTCCGCCCGCTTAATTAGAGGCAGGCTGGCTGCCCCCAGTGTGGGAAAATGCTCATTGACAACCACCCCACCCACGATAAGAAATGCATCATGAAACCACTTCCCAATTCTGAAATATTTAGCAGGAAATACAAAGCCTGGGACAATTCCCTACGTTAATAATGAAGCGATTAATCACTCCAGTTGGACCACACTGTCCTTTACTTACAGACCAGATTACTCACTATATAGTGTACAGGGTGTGCTAGAAGGTGGCGACATACCATTTTATAGATATAAAAATGGGGGCGCATGTATTCTGCTAAGAGTTTTAGCGATGGGAAGCGGTTGGGGAATCCAGTTTTTTGGTGGAGCTTGTTCTCCTCCATCAGTCTGGGAGCTGTCAGGTGGACCTTCCATTTTTTGGGGTGCGGGGAGGGAGTGTAAGGGGGAGAGAAAAAGAGGATCAGTTGGCGGCATATCGCGCGCCCTGGATAAGCTACTTTTAACATGTCGCCTTGTGTTGCCAGAAGTGGCAAACAGACAAGCTGGCAACCCTCGTCTCTCACGCTTTATATTCTGACGCTGAGGAAGATAGATCAAGTGTTATCCGCATAGATTAGCAAATTGCTCCTAGAAAATTCCACCTGCAAAGAATGGCCAATTGCATGATGTCCCGGCCATATTTCCAGGACAAAACGTTACAAATCACCCCCCCTCTTCCAGTAGCAAGTGTGGACAATCACCCTACCACCATGCGGCTCTTCCTTCATGGGTGAGCTTCTGTTTCCCACTTGCAAATGCCATTAAGTTGAAAAGTGGGATCGGATTGCATCTGCGACCGCTCTCTGTAATTTATCCCCAACAACCTTTCCCTTCCGGTTATGTTATAGGAGAGGAAGAGGACAAAGTGGGCTAAGGGATGAAGAGAAATGGGCCGTATTAGCATGGAGGATGCCGACGGTGGAGAAGCATTGACAGCATGGGTACGACACAGTATAATCTCTGAGGTGAGCTTCATCTTAATTTCTTGATGCCCTCGCATGTCTAAAGAGGGTGCATAAATTTGGCCAAATTTTGATCACCTCGAAGCCATTATGGAGAAAATATAGCGGATAGTGCTGATCACTGCTATCAGAAGTTGCCTGCGTGCCAAAGAGTCCGGATGTTCCATTCGCTCGACTTTAGAAAGAAGCCATATTGATGGCTCTGACCTGTATTCCTCTTATGAAGGTCTTGCACAAAGGGGGACCCCCTTTCTTTTCGGGCTTCCTTATTTTTTTTTTCGTTTCATAAAGAAAGCCGAAAAGGAGTTCTGAACGTTTCCGTTGTTTACAGGAATTCTGTTTAGTGACAAGATGAGACCAATGAAAGGGACTTTGAAAGCTGCTGAGATTTTCATACTTTCAGTTCGGAGAAGATGGCTCTCAAAGGAGTTGGGTCGTCGAGGATGTTGGGTTGCACGGTTTCAGGATGTGACTCGAATTGTGGTAAGGAAATACACACCAAGAGTTGGGTTCCGCTATGTATACTATGGGGCTCAAATTGTTTTGGCCACTTTATCCTGGTCTTGAAGCAACCCTTCAGTCATTCACACAGGTCCCACGGTGAGGAGGTACGTGTGTCTGTGTGTGAAGGGTTGCTTCAAGACAAGGATAAAGTGGCCAAAACAATTTGAACCCCATAGTACATAACATATTAGTGACAAATGTCACGAGTAGTGCCTTATACGGTTATCCCCCGAATATTTTAAATGACAAAGTCACATCATGGCAGACATGTCAGTTGCTAATATTCCAAGCAAGAATAAGTTTCTCCATTATTTAGTCACAAAACTGAATTCACGCCATGTTGACATGGTAAATTCATGAGCCCAAATGATGTATTTCATTAAACCAACATGCATTGTCGTATGGTATCAATCGCTTGACAAGGCATAAAGAGTAATGAAGGGAAGGGTATTAAAGTCCTCGCGACAATAACATGATTTCTTAATTAAATCCAACAACGAATGTTGGAGCATCACCCACCCCTCGACTACCCACTTTTACCTTTTAAGATCCTCCCCCTTCACATACCCCAGCATATATAGCCAGAAAAAAAATTGCAATCTTTTCAAGCTGTTATTAAATTTAGAGAACCTCCACCGCCCCCACCTCATCTTCTACCGTAGAAAAAAAAACGATGATGAAAATTCTTGGGCACAAAGAAGAATCTACATTTCTCCCCTTCCGCCTTTTCTCCTCCTCCAGCCTACTTAAGGGGGAGGAAAAAGACAGTGTCAGATGCCTTAATTTGTTCTCCGGAACTGGCCCTAACTCCAATCTCCCAAAAAATATTCCACACACTTGACAGACCTCGGGGTCACTGGCAACCAACTAAAGATGCGGTTGACATGTCTTAAGGTGGTGGCAATTAAATTGGAGGATGCTGGAATGGGGGTGGTGTGACTCTCAGGAAGAAGAAGGAGGGGGGGGNAACCTCCCCCCCCCCCAGCAGGCGTGAGGTGAGGCAGAAGAGGATCTGTCAGCAGCTTAAGGGGGTTGCGGAATCGGGGTTGGGTCTATAGGGTTGTGTGTGCAAGAGAAGAAGGGGAGGGCTTCGTGTCAGAGCCAGATGGCAGCAGTGGAGAGGAGGAGATGAAATTGCTCAGTTGGGCCTCGAGTCGGCTCTTTATGATTATTTCACAGTCGGGCGGCCAAAGTCAAAAGGTTGGCCTAGCAGAAACGTATGCGTCGCGGGGAATGACGATTAGGCAGCAGCCTCAGACCCATATCCGGGGCTAGGAAGCCTCCGGGGCCTGCTCCCGTGACCTCACTCCTCCAATCACAAACCAGACGCCCCAAAGACTCTTCTGCTTCGGTGACCATACCTCCTCTCATGAGATCACCCAATCTTCCAATATTCCTAATACACTTCGGACGCCTTTTGAAGATCTATGATTTATTCTTATAATATAAAAATATATATGTAAGGGTTCAACAATGCTGTAGCTACAGTTAAACATAAAGAGGACTTATGCGTGATTGGGTTTGAGAAAACGTTGGAAGATGTAATGAAAGCCAAAAAAGTGGCGGCCATTCAGAACTGCGTCAATAAATTGGCGAGGAGACGATTGGCTGAAGTGCATGCCAGCCTTTTAGCAGGCCAAAAAAGGAACACTTGGAAGTGACGTAAAGCCATCGGAAATGAATAGAAGGAAAAGCATGGGGGCCAGCCCCAGCTTTCCGATTGCAAAAGTGAATTTTGACAAAAATATATATATTTCACGCCCTTGTTGCCCCTGAGGCGTCTATAAAATCATGAAGTGTTTGTCACTGTTGCTTCGTAACGTATGATAGCACTTTCAAGTTACATGTATGTGCCTTAGACCAAAATTTGTGACTTCTAATGGCGTCCTTTTTTTACTTAGCATTATACGTAAAGGCCTGAGTGGGTAACTTTGGCGGCGGTTTGATTGTTTCTTTCTTTTGAAAAATGATATCATGTGAACTATGTCGACAATTTTATGTCGACAGAGATACTAACAATGAAACGTCAGTGACCCTAGTTCCATTAACAGGAGCGTATATATACAAACTTGAAACTTAACTCTCTTTTATTGTTCCTGCATCCGAAGCAAAGCAAATTAGTACAAACGTGTCTGGAGGATTTATCCTCCAAATAAATTACAGAATTTGTTGCCAACAACTTCTCCTATAATTACACAATTAAACTTGCGATCCTGCTTTTCCGTGAGGAGCAGTAATGCAGTGCGCAAAGTTTGAAGAACTTATTAACATAATAACGTGGCATGGAGTCTGTGGAGAGAAGGTATCCTAGCAGTAGTTACGAATGTTTCGTCTGCTTTCCCCCATTTTTTCCCCCTTCCTATTCTCTCAGTTTCCAGCCCTCCCTCCCCTTTTCCTCCCATCCCTCCCCGTCAAAAACTCGTGCAGCCAAAAAGCATCTCGCCGAGTATATCACAGTTGGCGAAAACGGTGCAGATCCCTCCATTTTATGTACCATAACGGCCGCTTCCTTGATATAATGTTGCAACTAATTCTAGCTTGTCACCACTAAATCCCCGAACTATGTGGCTGTCGTCCAAAAACGCCCATTTAAGGAAATAAGTTTGGAGCCGGGACAGTTCTCCCTATCTGCAAATTAGGAATAATCTTTTTTTCTCTTCCTCGGAAGGGACACCAATTCCCTCAGCACACTTTTGCCCCCTTCCTCTTCTTCCCTATTTATTTATGTCCCTCAGATTCCACCCTACCAACCTTCGATAACACAACTTTCTTCCTATACCCACTCACTTCTTCAAACACCTACATTTTCTAGTGCCATATAGATTATCTACAGACACAGTGTTGCATTAAAAAGATTCGAAGTTAAATTTATGACATACTGCAACTGAGCCATAGTTACAATAAAGCTGAGCGTGTCAACTTTGCCAAAAGTGCATCCCCGTTTACATGAGGCCGCTGCTGGCAAATGCAGACCGGCAATGAGCGTTGACGCTGATTGCCGGGCCTCGTTTACGTAAGACCAGCCCCTGGACATTTCCCCTACAATCTTATCTGAACGCCTGCCGGGGCGTTTTGCATGAGGTGCTCACTGCACTGTTATGTGGCGACCCTACCGGACTATAGTCCGGTAGGGTCGCCACATAACAGTGCAGTGAAATGTCTCATGGCGAGTGTAAGAGGGAGTGTCCAGACCTTAGTATTCTAAGACCATGCGTAAGACTATCATCGGCCTCGTGTAAACTGGCCCTTTAGTCTTAATTCTCCCATTTTTTTGATTTGGCCTGGTATCAGGTATATCTATGACTCAAGTACTATTTGTTTATAGCTTTGCTGTAGAAAATGCGAAACCCACTGTCAGAAAAGGGCATTTAACGTCATCCACGACAGTTGCGTGCTTACATGTCCCTCCTCCATATTACCCCCTTCCTCACCCTTCCTTTTCCCTCCCCCACCGATGCCTTCTGCAAAAACCACCAACCATCACAAAAAAACACCGAAAAAGCCCCCAAGTTGGCGCCTGGATGGACAGGCCGCGTTTTGTCTCCAACATGCCAATAAATATTCAGGTGGCGGCGGGTAGCTGTGTCTCAAATTGAGTGACGTGTCTCCGCAAATGCCACTTTCTCCACCATTGATCACTTTCTTGCTGGGAATCACTATGTGACTATTGGAACGGCCTCCTTTTTTTTCTAGAATTTTGATACATGTTTGACCCTACTTTTGGCATGCGGAATATCCAGACAATTTTTTTAACACACATGGTGGTCAACTAATAGCAGTGAATTCTGAGAACGCTACAAATCGCTGTTACTGGTAGCTGTGACAAAATTTCTGAATATCGTCCAAGCGACATATCCAGTCAAGTAGTCACGCACCTTATATTATTTATGCATGCACTGAGTCCATTAGCGACTGAGACACTGTCATATTATTCCAGGAAAAATCCCAGCGACTTTTTCCTCTACCTGGTCTCTCTCTTTTTGAAAAGTTGTGTACTTTTTTGAGGCGACAAGTTGCAAATGAGGCGAGAAAGCAGGCATCCAGGTGACGATGGGCAAGTACTGTGCTGGATAGGGAGAGAGGGGGGGCGGGGGTAGTTGAGTAAGGGGTGAAGAGATGTCGTGCGAGAGGTGATAATGGAGTCCTGGAGGCGTGATAAAGAGGAGTGGACAAAGAGAGGACTGGGCTTAGAGAGATGGGTAGGGTCCGGCCAGGCTTTTGTTTGCTCAAAAAAGAGTGAAAAAAATGCAAGTCTGGCTTGTTATTAATGAGGTGGGGAGGAGAAAAGCATCAGGGCTGCAGGCTGGAGTAGTCCGGTCTGACATTGCAGACTATGGAGCGTATAGAGGGGGAGGGGGTATGCAAAAAAACAAAAGAGGACCCCCCTCGCCTTCTGCCCCCTGCTTATGACAAACCAACTATTCAATATGTTAATAGCCGACGCATTCACTAACAGCCTGTTTTGTCACCCAGATTACACTCTCGGACAAAACCCTCAGAGAACGTGCATGTATTGCCAACTCATATGCTCAAGCTGGTCGCTAATGAGTGGTAATGCTTCAGTGGTCAGTCTTTCTGTAGAAAAATTGAGGCTACTGGATCGAATCAATCATAATGTAAGTACGCAAAAAATTGATTCGGACTGATGATCCTGGCTGATGAGACTTGGTGCACCCAGTGTTCGATTGTGGCTGATTCGAGCTCTGAAGCTTCATGATGGTAAAAGCCAGCTCTTTCTCTCTCTCTCTCTCTCCAGGCCCTCTCAATGCCCACTTCCTGTGCGTTCAAAGGAAGCGGCATAAAATTGGGTATGTAAACCGGGAATTAAGTATCCCCCGCCGGTTGGGTCCTGCAGGGCTTTCCAAAGGGCTTTTGTCTTTGAGCTGATTTGCACACGAATAGAGCGTAGGGAGAGAGAGAGAGAGAGCTATCTCCATGCAAGCTCTTTGTTTCTGGAGCCCTGCCCCTGGTGCCTTGTCTCTCTTTTTACCCTCTGTCTCTTTCCTCTCTCGCTCTTGCAGCTGCTAATTGGACCTGGCATAACACCCTTGAAACCGTTTTTGGCCTGACTGGACAGAATCGGCCACCGGTTTCTGCTGGCTGCAAGGGCCTCATGTCACGCTCTAGCCTCCACATGCTAATCCCCCCACTTCACCAACTCCCCTCTTGTCAACTAGATTACTCATTTTCAAGGTCTGTCCGACATGTTTCATTGAATCTAATTACACGCCCACTACACAGTCAGCACCACCTGAACAACCTGCATATTCGTCACCTAATCTAACCTAATCTAACCTAACCTAACCTAATCTAACATATTCCAACCAAAATTTTAACCTAACCTAACCTAATCTAACCTAATCTAACCTAATCTAACCTATTCTAACCTAATCTAACCTATTCTAATATATTCTAACCCAACTTAATCTAACCTAACCTAACCTAACCTAACCTGAGCAAGTTTTCTGGAATATGACAGAAAATTCTGCCAAATAATACCTGGGATGTCGTGTCAGTTTATCTTCTGAAGTAACTGTATCAACAAAGAAGCGGGCGAGACAGTTTGAAGGAAGGCGTGGGGTTAGGTGCCCAGATAGGTCAAGACATGGGTCTGTCGGGCATGAGACGAGATGATTGCAAGTATAAGGGAGGGAAGATGGGGAGAGTGTAGTAAGCTGTGTTACGAGGGGGCCTCCACAAACCGGAGCGATAAAGGTTAAAGAAGGCTGGTTAGTTTCACGCCGGCGACAGCAGATTTATTAGCGCATTAGGAACCGGTTGGGCCGGCCCCGTGTCACAGCCTAGCCGATATATATTTTAAGACCAACCCTTTTTTGGTCGGGACATGCAAATGACCCACTTGACCAACCCCAGGGGGTTCCTTATACCTGTGCCTTACTTTTCACGCCGTACCCTTTTGCACCTTCGCACAGAAATGAAGGGCATTGCCGGATGTTTACGACCACTTTACATTACTGAAGTCACTTTTTGAATATTAAAAGTAGAATAATTAATCCGAGTGTGTGGGAGTGTTGACTTACAGGACACATGACCTTCGATGACAACCTGTATTCGGTGCAACAGATAAGGCTGCTGTAATATATGAAGACACACGTGTAGCGGCATCTTTCAAAGGGTAACTTGAACTGGCATAAATCATAATGCAAAGGAAATATTTGAGTCGTACACGCACTCTCGCGACTCACCAGTGAAACATCTAATGCAAGTGACACATTTGCGTTGATGCTGTTTGGACTGTATCCAGTACCCCAATCTTATACAGTGCAAATATTGTGATCAATACAGTACATGACCCATACACTGCGAAAGGATTTGACAGAAAGGTTGCCATGGAGTGGGTTGGAGATGGGCCTCTTTTTTTGTCATGATTACCTACCCAGAACCTGCTATTTGAAATAACATGTTACTCGGCAGGAGGTGGGAGTGCGCTGGAAGTATGTTGCACCGCCGGGTAATTTCACGTCCAATGATGCAGGAATGCCATTGAGTTTTGGATAATCGCCAGGTGCTCTACCAGCTTTGGAAGTATGACGTTATGTGAAAAAAAATTACTACTTCCTTGATATTTTGATATCGACATTTTGCACACAATGTTATTTGTCCGAACGGCATCTATGGGAAAAGCGCATCCTCGTATTGTCTTCTGACGCCCGGTATATAAAAATGAACAAAGTGATAGATGTCGGGGCTCCAATGAAGGGCAATTTGACTCCTTGCACTTGTCTGGCCCACCCAAATCCCAAACCTCACGCGAACACGCAACTTCACTTTTTTATATACCCCCCCCCCCCGTCCCCCCATGTCATCTGACGTCACCAAACCCTAGCATACACTATCCACAAAAATTTATCAGATACAAACAGGTTCGGCGGATATAGAGATAGAATCATTGTCTAACTTGATGCTGGCTATCTGGTTGTGTTGAAACATGTCCCTGCAGGGCAGCCTCCCGAAAGAGCTGTTTTCTTCTGGTGGTTCTCCCCATGTTGCACGCCCAGGTCCCTATCGGCCGAACAAGTGCATGTAGTTATGAAGCAATTTCTGGCATTCTCAGGTCTCAGGTTGTTAGCGCAATTACGTGGCAAATTCGATGGCGCCCAGGCCCTGTAATTTGCAGGAAATGATCGATGCGGTAATAAATGAGATCCATTAAGGAATAGTATGTGCCGCAGACAACATAATGCCCTTCGTTATTGACTTAATCATTCTGAATGGGTGAATATGAGAAGAGAGGAGATGCGGAAAGGGGCGTTGCCAGAGTGGAAAATGAGCAGGAAGTGTAGGATGCGGGGGTCATCTCTGTGGTTAATCAACTATTGCACTGGACCCCAATATACCTGAAAATATGGGTCCAATTCCTGGAATAGAAAAAATAAAATAATTAATTAATTCAGACTGCAACTATACACCTCTAATGTCAGGTTACATGAAAGTGGAGCTACTCCCCTAGCAAGCACTTTGTAACCATATATAGGGTCGATGGCGCCTGATAGCTCATCAGAGCCTTTCATTGCCCTTCTGGGACGAGGGAAAAACATGTGGTAAACAGCACAAATGTCTGCTAATGAACTTAATGCAGTTGCACACATAGATTTATGCGCCGGATGTGCGACAGACGGTATTCGAACATAATGTTTGAAAAAAAATATATCATGGGCATGGGAGGTTATACACACGCAAAATATTTTTGCACAAAAGTTTGCGTGATTTGCCTAATTGCAACAACTGCCCGTATAATTTGGGCACGTAATGGGGAAAGATGCGTTTGATTTATGTGGAGTCGCGCAGTCATTAAGTAATGGCTTAATTACAGGGGTCTGTTAATTGTGGGTAAGTTTTTCTTCATCGCTGGGTAAGTTTTAGGGCCTCATGCTGTTCCCCTGAGGACAAAATGAACAAAGAAGATATATCTGCATGAGATGAAGGGCGGTGTGGGATGCAGGAAAGGAAGAGGAGGGGTATATATAAGACAGGGGGGGGAGGAAAGCACCTGAGCTAATTGCCCCCGTCTAACTTCGTCATGAAGCCCTGTTTTATGGCCTCGCTATTTCACGCCTGGCAAGGTCAAATATTCGAACGTTGATTATTATTTGCATATACTTTTGCCCCGAATCCCTCTCACAGCTGCAGCACTTTCGCTGAAACTGCGATGCTTTTGGGCGACGTGGCTCATTCGTGAAACAATCGTCGAATTTTTTGGGGACAAATTTTCAGCAGGTTTTCATGAGACATTACTGTCTCTGGTAATGTTACGTTTAAAGCAAGGCTCGCTCCTCACATCATGTCATACATGTTCTCTGCGCCTCCCGGACAAAGTGGAATATGCCATGGGGGCCAATATTCCGGGGGCTAGAAGTCCGGGGGCGAAACGGCGGGGGCTAAAAGTCCGTATACCGTATATGCTGTTCATCCATTGAAAAATGTGTAACAGGGATGGATAGTGCTCTAGTCTGAATCCATAGGATCCAATCAAAGCACTGATGAGTTGAGTGAATAGACGAGCCGGCAAGGCAAGATCTAGATGCAGCAGTGCCTTTATTCGCGCCCCTCCCAAGAAAACTGAGCGAAGAAGACGGATTTGAGAGAGGATGAAGAGGAAGCAAGCAGAAGAAGAAGGAGAGAAGGGGGCAGAAGAAAAGTTGTCGCGGAGAATAGACTTGCAAGTTTTTCCATACCAATTGGTTTAGTTTTCCTTTGAGGAAGACGGAGTTGTCAGTTGTGTCGTCGTCTCCTACCACCCCCTTGCTTCACTCCCATCTTCCTCCTCCGGTCCCCACTTCCATATCAGCCTGCTGGGACAAATGAAGCCATGTGAGATTCTCAGGGGAAACATCCCTAAGGAGACGGATTCTTTTGGAATAAAGGGAGGTGCCATTGTCGCTTCTTCCCACGCTCTCGGATCCTTTGCACAGGTGTTTCTTCCCAGTCGCGTTTGGGTGTAATTTCACCTTCCTGGCACACATTTATTTTGACGCGCAATCTGTCTCCATGTTATTTAAATGTATCCCGTTCCCATTAAGAACATGGCCCCCGGGGTGAAAAATGAGAGTGGAAATTATGTATCAGTGAAAAGCAAATTAATCGGGAGAGATAGAGGCCTAGATTAGTGCTTCGCCGGTGTAAATCACGCTCACTATCGATAATTTCTGTCAAGGCTGGGGGTTCAACGGCCTTTGTAATCACGCTTGACCTGCTGAAATCTACTGACTCCGGCACCGTTTTGGCCCAAGATATCAGGTGAGAATCACAAACCAATATCAGCAATTTTGTATGCGGATGTGCAATCAAACCTAAATTTTAAAAACACCATCGCGTGGGTACGGTGTTTGAGTAATCGCCTGGACATACACTCTCGAGCATATTTCACAGGTAGGTGCTGCATGGCGAATCCAGTGTGAAGTTAATTCCATACATTAGAACCTGTTTCGATAAGCGGATTTTGTTTCGAGCCCAGCCCCCATCCTCTCTCTTTCTCGCCAATTATTCTGTCTTGAAGCAAAACAATAGGTCTAGTACTTAACCGGATCATGTTGCCCACTTGTCACCCGAAACATAAATTCACTCTTAAACTCCCCGGAATAATTTAGTAATTATGCACGGCCCAAGTGCAGCCCTAGAGCCTATCTAGTCTTACTCTTTATGGGCCTTACTGGTAGTTGAGGAGGACCAAGATGGACGATTATTTTAATTTCATCGTCGGATCGTGAGGACGGAATTTATATCAAGTGCCTGTCCCGTGAATAATAAAATATGGTATAGAAGGGGATGGGAATGGGCTGGGTGTATAAGTGTCACCTTCATCCGGAGTCGCCTATACCCAGGGTAAAAAATGGTATTTGGGTAAGGGGGGGATTCGATGGGGAAGAGCGGCTACCATTCCAATTAGGCCCAAAGCTCTCCTCTCCTTGGATGAGTTAGCCGGACCCGTATGCAAATGGCTTCCCCTGTGATATTTCTAATTCAAAAGAACGGGTGTAAAAAGGCAGGCCATTATGCCAGATCATCATAACTCATCTTGTCACGCAAATGGCTACGGAGAGCCCAAGTGCGTGAATAATTTGTTAATTACACTCAGTTTTAAACGCATTTCCAGCAGGGGAGCTTAAGACGTAATTAAAGTCATAATTCGCGTCGGGATGGAAATTGCGCCTTCGATCCTTGACGTGAGTGATGCCATTTAGACACAACCGACCGCATTCCCGCCGCCTTTCTTTTGGCTCCCCATTTCCCCCCGAAACCTTTCCTTCTTTCGCCCATAAAATTTTCACCATCCCGCAGTTAATTAGCCCGCCAATTTAATTGCCCCCGCAACGCAGCCGCCTTACAAAAGATGCTTTCACTTCAATACAACACCAGTAGAAGAGGGGGAGAGAAAAAAAATGAAAGGCCTGTCCTTACTACAAAATTAAAAGCTGACTCATTGCACTTATCCTAACATTCGTGAAACACGACGGAAGCTCTTTGATTCAAGTTGTATTCAAATCAGGAGTTCACTTGATTTGAGAAGCGGGCCATTGATTGGGGGAGGGGTTCATTGCAATGTTTGCTTATCTCGGCGGATGGCTAATGCAAATATGTTGCAATGTATTCCATTTTAGACAGCAGAAGCATAATATGAGCAGACTGATGCGTCACATGAGAGAGCAAAGACTTCGTTCGTTATTCAGACAATGTGAACGATCCAGAAAATAGCAAAGATACATATCGACACATGTGCGCAGTATTATAAGGGAGCTTAAATTCGGCACCAAGACTCTTGATGTATCGATACGAGCACAGCCATAATGTCCCCCCTGAAGTGCATAACATTTGCATACAAAATTGTTTCCCCCAGTTACATATATGCGCTCTGGGTTTGACCTTTAAGCGGCCAGGAAGAGAGACAGAAAAAAAGGAAGATGACGAACCCTCTTATAATTCAGTAGGACTATTTCCCTTAGCAACTTTGAAGTTATGAGAATCTGAAGGCACAAGCACACGTTACTACTCGTTCTTTTTTATTTTTGCAGCACGTCTCTCTCTGGGAGGTTCTTTTCTTTTCAGACTTGATAACTTTAATGATGCACATCTCGGCTGTCTTGAGTCACGTTCTGTTAGAGTCTCGAGTGAAAAGCTTGAGGAGGAAAGGAAAAATGGTTTTCTTCCACTCGTTATCAGCTAATCCAGTCCCGCCGTCCTATTGG
This sequence comes from Catajapyx aquilonaris, assembly GCA_000934665.2. Lineage (NCBI taxonomy): Eukaryota > Metazoa > Arthropoda > Diplura > Dicellurata > Japygidae > Catajapyx > Catajapyx aquilonaris. The sequence goes on along the minus strand of KZ538231.1, from coordinate 72,373 downwards.
TGACGATTTGTCAGCATGTCCAGGTATGGAGAGGATCCAACCGTGTCATTACCATGAACACAAAACAATAATAACAGTGCCGAACGAGTTCCTCTCCTTTTCCCTGGCTGGCCTCTCACGTGATGAGGCGCCAGTTCCTCTCTTTCTTAGTAATTTCTTGCCTTATTAAGTTCCTAGAAAATACTTTGCGAATGAGCACTTAGCGCTCGTACAGCTCTCACCGCGTGTTGGCCGCATTCAAAGGTGTTCAACACCTGCAGCAACCATCCTTTGAAGGCTCACCCTATGCGCCATGCATTAATTTGCATGCTCTAATTGCACAGGTGCAGAAATCGTTAATAAATGCTGGTAAAATGTTATAACCACTATGAGCTAAAAATAGACCTGGTGCAGTGCAATAAAATATGTCAACGTGAATAAGCGCAATTACTTGCAGGTGAAGCCACAAATTATTCACTTGATTGTTACTCACAGTGTTACAAAAATAGCGTAAATCAGTCGCAACAAAATTGTAAAAAAATGCAGACAAATAGCGTAAATACACTTACCTGAAGGACAAGTACGACATGCTTACATTTTGTGAATCAACTACACTCTCGTATTTACTATATCTGTACTATATGCTACGAATTTCATTCCAATGGGAAGTGGACAGTAAATTATTGATCACCTGAAAGGATACAGGGTCGAGAAAGTTCGTCGAGGTAAGCAAGGCTGTATAGACAAAACGAAGAGGAAATGGAAGTAAAAAAAAGAAAGAAATGTAGATACAGAGAAGGGCAGCAAAGATGGAGAAACCCTGTCGCCTTGGGGGATTGGGATTGACTGCTGAAGATCTTTAGGGATACTTTTACCACTCCTTCCCGCCAGCCTCCTCCCCTCCCCAGTCTACCCCCTTTTCCACTCTCCATCCCAGCTGCATACCGCATATACCTTCTTCCTGTTCTTCTTTTGCCTATTTCCAGCATCCCCCCCTCCCACTTTCCTCCATCTCTAACTGCACATATATAGCGACTGAGGATGGTTTCCGATCCTTTCTGGAGGGCTTGTAGCAGTATAAGAGTCTGAAACTCTGACCTGAAGCGAAAGCATTTGCTGGAGAATATTTCTGAGGACCTCTCTCTCCTTCTTGGTGACTTGCTTCCGACTAGGTTTCCCCCTGGAGCAGACGTTGGATGTAGGCAAATTTTCTACTACACAATCAGGTTTCGGCGCCAATTTAAACTGACTAAGGAAGAGTAGGCCATCCTGCTGACATTGTACCAAAAACGCAGGCCCTTTCTCCACTTATAACGGTGTAGGTTTGGATGGTTCTTTATTAATAATAATCGTGAAAAAAGTGTGAAAGTAATACAACTTGGTAATTTTTTTCTCACTTCCGCACGCATTTAGCCGTTTCGCAGCAGGTTTGGTCAAATTAAAATTTGAGTTTTTGAATATTTTTTTGCACTGTTTTTCACCTACAATTTTGTGTGTATAGTGTGTATAGTGTGCATAAGGCGCCATATGCCAGTGGACGTGCGTTAAAACTGGAGTGAAGGACCTCACTTGAAAAGGAGGGCAGTGGCTATCCTTCCCTTCTTCTTATTACCCATCTAGTAAAAACTATTACCATTATTACAATTTTTGAATGAGCCACTTCTTCATTTTTAAAATAGCAATTCACATATATCTAGCATAGACAGTGCATGAACTACCAGATGGGCAATTTATTAATTAATTTACATATTTACTTATTTTGTGTACATTACAATAATCTTATTTGACACGTTTTATTGTGCAGCATATTCAATTTTATACATTTCATGACACATTCAGTTTTAAACCTTTGTTTATATATATTTTTATTTCATAGTAATATATTAATGATATATGTTGAGGTTTACCTACATAGCCCTTATCCCATGTTTATATCCCAGAGAGTTTGAAAGAGTGGCGGTTGATTCCCACAGCTTGGATCGAAGGCCAGAGCTTCCCACCACCCGTGTGCAGATGTCGCCACTGCAGCTCCAAGATGGCGCGCTCCTGTGGCCGGTTCTGGGGAAATACCCTGCCTCTATAAACCCTCGCCTCTCCAGCCGCCCACAGCCGGAGCACAGCCCAGGGGCCAGCACCGGGGCCGGAAGAACGCCAGGTAGGACCCCGCCGACGCACTTCGGGTCGGGTCGCGGGTCGGGAAGGGGTCGGAATAGGGGGACATATGCGCTAGGCCTAGTCTGAATCGAAGGGAATGATCAGGTGATGGGGGCATTTGGAGGGAGAAGGGAAGGGGCGGGCAGGCACCAGGGGCGGGCAGAGGGCAGGGGGGCACTGGGGCGGCGGGGGGCAGGGGCAGGCTGGGTGGCCGCAGACCGTTGCGCTCGCTGTGCGCAGGACGCAGGGATGCAATTCCTCATGCGCTTTGTCTGGGCATAATGTACACGCATGGGAGTACACTGCAAGTGACCAGTACGCTTGCCAACTGTAGTTATGGCCTGGGCATGTGTTGCTACTCACCTACACCTGGCATGAGTTGTCAACATTGAAGATGTCATATGCATGTGCGTCGCAAGCTGGTTCTGCAGCTTGGTTATTACTCAGTGAATTTATATGTGTAACCAGGAGTGTTTTGTGTTTTTTAAATAAGGGTCTTCCAAAAAATATAATATTAGAAAGAAATGATGCAAGAACATACAAAAAAATCTTGGTTATTACGTTTGCAATACACGACTCATTTTATTTTGAGCGTTAACTCATACCGCACCTTTTAAATCTTGTACATGACTGTTTATGACAAAAGTCATGTTCTCCCACATGTCTTAATAATGTGCAAAGACCAAAGAAATACCAGATGAGCCAGTGTTAAACAGTATTTTGTATAAAAATCAGCCTTGGACTTCCCCTACTATATGTATGATGCCTGGATATAATTGACAAGCACTTTACACAAAGATATAAGATTACAACTATGTGTCACACTTTCAATATTATATGCTGCATTTGACAATATTTTCAAGTCTTATATATGACATTAGGACAGTGAGTTGGCAGTCTATGCAGTGGTGGGACGAAGATACATTATTTGTCTGATAATAATTCTCCTGCCTCTTGTGTTGTATAAGAAATAGACCCATCCAGTATATTTTTCTCCACTCTTATCAGTACTTGCTTCAAGGAGTAGAGTAGGTTTTAACATTGATTTAAAATCAATGCTATGTAAAACTGGAGGTTGGAAGTTGTTACTATTGCACTGATGCGAAGACTGACGTGGCAGAGTGTCAGAAATCTGAATATCACTGACGCTGTTCCCAACTCGGGAAACATACGATTCATCTCCTGAATTCAAGTAAATCCAAAGCAACAGCAAAGTAAAAAAATAAAATATCAAGTCACGTCTCTTACATAAACTTCCTTACAATCACATATTAGGCATTCATTCGAGCATCGATTCATGCAGTATATAGTAAAGCCTTTATTTTGACTATATTATAGTGAAGCTTTATGTTGTGGAATTCTGTTTAGGAAAGTGGTCTGCATCTAATTTACATTTATTATACTATATAATCACTTCATTTCATGGAATTTTTTTGTTGTTGTAAGGAACAAGCTTCTACCGTATGCGACAATAACACATGAAAACCCATTCCTAGGAACTGAGAAAAATTATGCAGTGAATCAGTTTCCACTACCTTTTATAGGCGTGTACAGTATTATTATGGTAACATGCATTGATTGGTATTATGGGCATATATAATATAAGAACTACCTTCAGATGCGTCAAGTGTGACATACACAAGTAAAAAGTAGGCATATAAAATTATTTTTTATATTGTAGATTATTAAGATCCACTTAAAAGGTGAGAGTGTCAGACTAATGGACAGCTCTTTGAGAGTATTGTACTACACCATATGTCAGTGGTTTCCAACCGGGGGGTCACGAGCCTTGGTTAAACCTTTTTTTTTTTTTTTTTGCAATTTTTGTGTCAATTGAACCATTTTTGCGGCCATACAGAGTGTATGATTTCTGGAAAGGGGGGAGGGGAGGAAGGGGGGGTCGCACATTTATGGAAACATGTTTACGGGGTCGCAGGTGGTAAAAGGTTGGAAACCACTGCCATATGTGGTAATCGAGGGGAGGTGTGGTGGCCGAGATGGTAACGTCTCGGCTTTCTGAGTGAAAGGTCCCAGGTTCGATCCCCGTCTGGGAGTTGTCTTTTGCCTGCATCACGAGGGTCTCTGACCCGCACCTTGGAGGTGTCTGGCAACCTAACCTCCTGGGGGACTGCACATGTCCCAACATCCGACATTGCACCTGCACAGGTGTCCCCTCCCTAACAATCCCTATCCCTACCTCACATCCCGAAGTCCTTGCACGGAGATTGAAGTAAAAAGGAAAATAGTTCTAAATGGTGGTAATCCACCCCCCTACAGACCCTTATCGGGTTATAATGGGGTAATAGAAAAAAAAAAATGTGGTAATCAACTGGCATATGGAGCCATCACTATGTACCACTGCAATGCAATGTTAAGGACCTACATACATGGCTAATAGGTGAAACCCAACAGGAATAATACAGGGTGAAGGGAAACTCGTGGATAATTGCCAGGTAAACTGATAGTACTCGAAAAACTAATATAGGGATGTGCAATTAGTTTTGGGCTCCTTCCCATAGTTAATGCGTACGACGCTGTCAAAGTTTCGTGACGTCACATCCGTTCCGGCTGCTTCAAAGAAGCAAACATCAGCTCAAGGTCCTCCAGTCCCTTGCCTTGGTCCCCTAATACATCGTCCATGTGCAATAGGCTATCAAATCCCATCAGAGTAAGAATCTGAGTTTGTCGTTTTTACCTCGTATTTGACCATCCGGACTTCTACACTTTAAAGGCACCGTATGCATTAACTACGCAACGTAGTCAAAAACTAATTGCACATCTGTATATTTGTTTTGCTAGTACAGTACTATAAGTTTACCTGGCGATTGTCAGTGAGTTTCCCTTCACCTTGTATAATCTGACAATATATTGTAACCATTAGATTTTATTGAGGAGTCCCTTCATGCTGAAACCTACTCCACCCATACTTATTATTATTATTATACATTAATATGAAGGATATTATGTGTGGGGGTTGGTCAATAGTTCTTCAGGTAATGTGATTCCATAGCCTATTCTAATGGGAGAGCAAAATACTGTGCATCATTTATGAGGAACAGTTGCAGAAAGTGGGAGCAATTAACTTATGATTATTTTATCATGCATGTGTAGCACATATCCAGCATAGAACACCATGCTTAGCAGCTGTGATGGGTGATATACCCTGTAGTCTAATGATTAATCCTTAATATTGGAACTGATACGCATGTAAATTATGAACTTGGGGGGTTTTGGTAGCAAAGTAATGCCATGCATCAATGTTGATCAACAGAACGAATGCTTGGAGGAATAGATGTTCCAATCATCACCATCTGAAAAGTTATGCCGCTCCATTTTATGCCGTTTCATATTAACGGCAGTTTTAAAATTCAATTTGAAATTTTTTTATCTAAATTTTTTGACACATTTGAAGATGGCACAATCTACACATAAACACATCACTGCATCACTTCTGAGGCCAAACACAACCATAAAGCCTCTTCTTTGGTTTTTCCTGGTGCCTTGTGGCAGGTTCTATGGATATACGCAGTACCGTATTGTTGGTATCAGCACTCCCTGAAGTACTCTAACCATTGTTAAATACCCAATGTGTACTGCAGTTTTTACTAAAATAAGGAAAGGAGCCCTCAGAACCCGATGGCCCTCAACCTGGAACCTCCCATAATCAATGTTTCAAATATTTTGTAGCATTAAAAACAGCAATATTAGTACTGCCTGTATATTTTTTTGTGAAATTTTGGAACCTATCTCATTTACAGTAAAACTTCTATAAGTCGAATCTCCATGGGACAGGAAAGAAACTTAAGGTTCGAGTTAGGGAAGTTTGGAATTTTTGAGCACAGAACTCTATGAGGAATAAGGCTACCTTTACATCCAGCGACGAAAGGTGTTCAATACTTAAAAATAACTGTCACTATCACATGTTCCTTATTGTTTTGTTTTAAAAAAATCTCCATTATGGACATTTTGCCTACTTAGATTCAAGGATTCAGTTGTCACAATCGGGTCAAACACTTCTTTCGGTACGTCTGGTAGACGGAGATCAGGAAATTGAGCCTTTCTGTACATGCGGCCTCCTCTCGACCCTTCGGCTAGGAAATAAGAAAATTTTCCGTATTCACCAACATGAACTTCGACTTAGGGAGACTGAAAATGCATTGAAATCTCATCGTAAGTCCCTGCCAGCACTTCGAGTTATAGAAATTCGAGTTAGGGAAGTTTATTTCCTATTATTTTACATTGTGACCAACCAAGCTCACGATTTTCTTCGACTTATAGAGAACTTCGACTTACGGAAGTTCGACTTATAGAAGTTTTACTACTTACACTATAATTTTGTTTAGTTTTATGCTTATTCACTTTACGCCGCGTTTTGCAGGAACCAATTAACGGCGTAAAGCAAGTACTTCCTGTACATGAACAATAACAGAAGAAACTGCGGGGACTTATTGTGCAGTTGATACCAAGAAGAAATAAGTAGTTCACATAAGTGTGTAACTTATTCAATTACTATTCTTTCTGAAAGTTCCCAAGATTACTCATACGATAGCTTTGCTAACTATCATATTGGGCACATGTCTGGCAATCATTAGAGTGTATGTCGAGGAGGTATTGTTCCTCTTGTGTTATAGATACCTGACCTGGCAGTGGCACCAGAGGAGTCTAGGGGTCGAATCTTAAATTTTTTGTCCATGTGCAAAGTTGGCACTCCAAACTTTCATGTGGAGTGCAAATTACTTACATGTAGTGTGTAATTTTTAATTACTGGGTGTATCAATGTTTAAAAGCAGGACTAACTGTGCACTCTAAGAAATTTCGAGTATTTTTCCACGCGTTTTGAGTGAAAATCACTATCTCATAAGTGATTTTCACTCAGAATGAGTAATTACGTCAATCACTGAAAGAGTAGTCTTTCACTTATTCTAACTCTTCTGTCAAGTAATATTCCACTCAATTTGAGTTAAAGTAAATCTTTGCCAAGGGAAATTCACGCAAAAATAGCATTTTTCGAAAGTGCTAATTTTTTGAGTGAAATTTTCACTCAAAAATCTTTAGAGAGTGGAGGGCAAACGTTGAACTCCAAGTCTCAGTTTGGAGTGCCGATGAGTGCAAATTGCACCTTTGCATCCAAATATTTCGACCCCTAGGATTCATAATTATGTGTTGGTCACATGGGATGGCATAGTGTTGTGTTCACCGACCCATCATTGGCAACCCTGTTTGGGAAATCCCAATGTGCCATGAAGAAATTAATGAATTGGATGAATGAATTAACTATGTATTGTAGGTACTGTAATTTGCAGAGCATGTCTGTCAACATGACAAGATAATCAAGTAAGAACATACTTAGAAAAATGCAATAAACATTTCGTGTAGGCAGGGGTTTAATTATGTCTTAAAAATTCTAGATAGAAAGTGTCACTAACTTTTAAGTTGGAGTGTCTTTTATTACCTCTCCATAAATACTTATTATTATTTTAAATTTGGGATACTGTAGTGTGTGTACAGGTGGTGAGGTGAGGGTGGATCAGGTGTTGCAGGTGCCAGTGTGTAAAGGGTGTTCTGTCAGCAAAGTAGAGCATTTCATGCATGTCGTTAAATCATTGTAAGGAGGGTGTTGTAATATTCCAGTGGTAATAAATGCCACTTTGAATTGTAAGTTAGAGTGCTATTGCACAGCAAATTTATTTATTAGTGATAGTATTTATTGATTATTCATTTTATGATTATACATGAGGTATAAGTTATCTGCAATTATTACATATGAGTAGGAATTCGGGTTCATGGGCAGGCTTGATACTGTTCAACAATGATGTTTGTGCGCAAATATCCTGTGAAGAGGGTAGTTGGATGATCCAGTTCTTTTGCATATAACCTAATACAGTAAAACCTCGATACAACGCTCTTCAAGGGACCGCTCAAAAGTAGTGTTATAAGTGGGATAGCGTTATATGCAGGAAAATTTACCTTATGAAAATTATCAAGGGACCCGAAAAAAGGAGCATTAAAAGCGGGAAAGCGTTATATGCGAGAGCATTATATTGAGGTTTTACTGTGTACCTTATTATCTTATATTGCATATAAGTCATTGGCACCTCTCTGCTACTAATCTAACATAATATTGAAGAAACACATGCATTTAAACAACACTGATTAGAAAATATGACAGGAGATATGCCCTTTTCAATGTAAATCAAGTACCGGTAATACAATACTGAATAGTGCACAATACAATACTAATATTAATATTAAAATGTTAATACAACTTACACTTAGCAAGTAAGCACAGTCACACTACGGCCCAAATACCGATTCCACCTGCACTTATACTTTCTTATAGGAACAATAAACCCACATTTTATGGCCATCATCAATATTTTACAAGGTCACTTGCATACTCAAGAAAATGTGGTTTGGCCCCAGCTTGGGCACTTGAATACCTTGTAGGTCATATGTACAGCATCATCGTGCAAGATAAGTTTTAACAAGTCAACATTAAATTTTGTTTGCTCATTCAGTCATGCCTTATCATCATGGGCAAGGGGATGTGTGTGGTTCACTCAAAGTGTAGCTAACACAAGACCATTGAGTTTTATTGCTACATAGAACATAGTCCATATGCATATTGCTCTCAATTTCAGTGTTGGGATTGTGATGAGAGTATATTGCAAAGTGAATGTTTTAATGATGTGAGGAATTATCTGAAATTTTTACCCCAATTGACGGAAAGTGTGGGATGTGAGCAATAGGTGAAAGAATTTGTGTGATTTTGTGCGTTGGGGACATGAAAAGGGGAAGGGATGTTCGTGCACATACTGCTGTGCCAGGAAAACCTTGCACTTTTGGTACATTGCCTTAATTAGTAGCGCTATTGTCTACCAGCTATAATGTATTTTAATGTATGTGACTCCCCAGACAATAGCCCACTTTCATTGTACGAAGTGTGTGCTGCTGACATGTTAGTCAACATCCTGGTAGATATTGTTTGTTCTTTGTTGTACCTTTTATATTGCAATTTAAGCATGTGTTGTAATCATAACTCCTTCCTCCTACTCACAACACAAAACACACGACATTTCTCTCTTTTTTTTTTTTACGACACTAAATATGCAGGCACATACAATGTGGTCTACATGCGATGCATGATGGGCTCCACCTGCTGGTCGTGAGCTTGGTGTTGGTAGTGGGTGTTCTACTGCCAAAAATCGAGCTTCTAGGAACCTTTCTTACAAGACGAAGGCCCGAAATGGAGGCGGAAGTGACCACTGTCGCTGACCAGGAGATGAGCCCTGAAGATCGGGCTCTGTCTTTGGCCAGGGGACCACAGAGAGGTCTGGCAGGGATACTGTTCAGCAAGATGTTACGAGACCAGGAGCTACGGACACTTGATAAGAGCCAGGTACAGTCACTGCCAATTCATATCTTTTTTGATCTATTGTTGTATGGATGTTCTATAGTGTGTTTCATTTATCGCAATGGGTCAACATGGTCATATATGGGTGGTTACAGTGTGAGTATGGGCAGGTGGTCCAGGTGGCAATTCCAACCTAGGAAAAAGCTTCAGGGGAGGGGGGGAAAAAAATGCCGGTTAGAAAAACGAAGGGCAAGTTCATTTTGGAAAGAGCTGGAAATCGATATTCAAATTGCGATTAGGGGACACCGAAGGAAAGAGACGGCGGAGGGCCTAATTTTTGCATAAGCATGCAAATTGCATCCAAATCCGATCCTGCGGCCAAAACTATATGGATTCGAACCCTAGGAGTTTCTCTACAATTTTTTTTTCTTTCTTTTTTACCTCCCAACCCACCCACCATCTCAGAATTGAGTATAGGAAGCTCGCAGTTCCGTGAAGTCGCCGGAGAGCACTTCGAAAGTGGGGGGAATGTGCAGAACCGAAAAACTGTCATGATTTGGAGTGTTTAGCACTTGGGAGGAATTACAGAAGAATTATCGCGAGTAATATTGAAATTTCAGCACATGTAGGTAGAGAGTTGTGCTGGGTCCACCCATGTTGTTGCCAACCGGTGCGGAAAAGGTGACTACATGAGCTTATCGCTAGCCAGCTTGGAAAAATATAATCATCCTAGCCACATTAAGCACAGAGGGGGGAAAAAGTGAGGGAAACGTTGGGAGAAGAAGAAGAAAAAAAAGAATACTCGCTCGATATTTGATGAGGTTCGGAACTCACCCAGCAAAAGAAAATGAGCTTAGGAAAGTCTTCCTGCAGAAGGAATGGTGTCTTTTAATTAATTATAATCTACCAACTGCGAGAGAGGGCTAGGGGGAAAAAAAGGAAATGGTTTCCGTGCAGGATTCCCATTTGCAGCCCACAGGAAAATGAAAGGTTCCAACTATGGGCCCAAATGAGAACTGCAAATCACAATGAGATTGGAAACGAGACCTTAATTCTTTCCAGGCGTCTTCCATTAGAGGGATTAGGCATTAAGGGAAAGCTTAATGACCAGCTCGTCCTTCCCCAACGTCTTGCAAACCTAATCTTTTTTTTTTTCCTCCTTGGAATTTTTTCCCCCCATCGTCTACGTTGCAAATTTGAATTGCACTAAATATGATTCCGAACAAGCCAGTTATGAACCACCCTGTCCATTCCATATAATTGCAAATATCGACAGCGATATTACGATATCTCGATATATTGATATGTCGATATATCGGATTCTTCTTGGTGAGTATGAGCTTATGGAGTAAATCAAGTGATAAAAATGTTGGCAGTGCATGGTTGGGAAAAGAAGAGTGGCAAATGGAAGGCGGAGTTATGGTTGAAAGCAGCGAGGAGAGACTTTGACAAGGCGATTGTGCCTTTGAGGTGGTGACAAGTTGAAATATTAATGCGGTAGCCACAAAGCAAATTAGTCGGCACGTATTGTGGTCCGGTCTGGCGCTGCAGATGCGCACTTTGCCTGGATTGCCAAAAAGGTATGGGTGGGGGGNGGGGGAGTTGTGGGGGTGGGTGTCCTCGCAATTTGCTAATGAGCAGCTTTTCTCTGGGCTGCCGGTGGCGTGCCTCTTTACACCGCCACCAGGGCCCGACCAAATATTTCTCCAGTCCGAGGCTCAGGAATCGCATTTTTAGGGCAGGAGTTAATGCGTTCAAGCGCTAATTTTTCTTCGGGGGGAAAGGGCCAGCAGCAATCGACGTGCCGACAATCACCCTAATGTTTCACGCTTTCATAGGGACACTTGCCAAATTAGAGGCGATGAGCACAAAGAGGATTGTGTGTAAACGCGCGGTTTTGCACGCGGTATCTGGAGGCTTCCAGGGCTTACAAAGGTGGCGGATGAAAGTACAGAAAGTTCAGGGTTGAGGTGGTACCAGGGGGGCTAGTTTGATCTAATGCGATCAATTTTAGGATTAATAATATTTGAACTGCAAACATTAAAGACAAACGTACGTGATTAAATTTTACAACTTTCAGGTAAACGTAACTGATTTTTCTAAACACCATAAGTAAAAGCAGGTGACATTTTTTCCCCCCAATTTGAAAGTACTTTATGATACATCATGTGCACAAGATGTAGGCATGACTCGAGAGCGCTTTAAAATAACTGTAATTACAGCATGATGTAAGTAGGCAAAAGAAAGGCTTTCACTTGATTTAGTGGGGTAATAGAGGGTGGCGAGTAGAGAGAGAAGGTAATAGCAAAATAGGGCGGATTATAAATGGGGGGAGAGGAAGGGGGGGGGGGGGAACACAGCATGTAAATTAGGCGAGCTAACCCCTGGTCTCTGCACACACTAGCATGGATAGGCTTCCCCCTTGTCATGACTTTTCGAGCCTAATTGATGGATCAGCTGCACCTATGGAACCTAGTCGCTTTAAATTTTGAGAGCATGGGGGTGTTTTCATGGTTTTTTTTTTTGGGGGGGGGGGGAGGCCGTTCTTTTTCTCCTCCCCTTGGCGGCCATCCCAGCCCAATCCACTTCATGCGAGGTCCGCAGGAGACCTTGCTGCATCTTTGGCTTGCTGAAGACACATTAGGGGAGCCCTAGCGGGATTGGCAGTGACGGATGGAGCTCTCCTCACTATCTCATTTCCAATTCTTCACACTAAGCCGCTTCCCTTATTCGACACTAACTTACTAGCACTTGTGTGCTACAGAATATGCGACTCTTGGGTAGGCGGCTGAGCGTGACCCAAGTTAGCATTCGGGGTCGGACGGGCTGTCAGGGACGACGTGACGTCATTGAACCATATATTGCAGTTTAATATTACGCCTCAAAGGCAAATTCTAAGTGATCTTACCAAGGAAAGAAAATTATCATCGTGTGAATGAGGGAAAAAGGAATATGTTTTGATTTAAACTGGCAAGTTGTAGTATCTTCAGAGGGTAATTATTGATATACGAAGATGTTTCGTAATGATTCAGACTTCTTAGGTGCGTTATTAGGTACCAGGGAATCATTCATTTACTGAGATAATTAGCGTTAAGTGCCTCCGTGATGCCCAGGAACTCACCCTAGATAGGAAATCATTACATAACACCTTGTATGTACCTATTAAAATTATGTAATTTTTCGTGACTCGTATGTGTCTTGTTTCTTCCTGGAGTATTCCTATCCATAACGGTGTATAATACTGCAAGTAAACAAATATCATCCCACAAAATCGCGAACTGCAATCTACATGACGAGCGACCTGCAAGAACAAGCATTAGCACTAAGCGCGATAATAGTTGAGCTGGCTGAATACGTGCTTGTCTCGCCTCAGATACTTTGATAGAGATACCCTTGAAGTCATAAAGGCAGCAGAAATAACCAAAGCTAATAACTAATGGGGGTGTGCTTGTTCACCTTGCATGTAGGAGGCGTCGCGAGACATTAGTGTAATTAGTTATGTAGCGGCAAATTCCTGAGTTCGTGCAGTCATGTAAAAGAGGGAAAATCTGTGGGCCATGTATGGAGGGGGGGGNGGTGTAGAGTCTTGTGTAATGGGGGATGGGTGGAGGTGGGGGGGATGGTTGAGATTGTAGAGTGCAGGTCTGGTGGTTCGGGCACGGCCTTCAATAGTGATTAGCAGCGGGAAATGATCGGTTGGAGATTTCAGGCACCAACTTGTGATCCAAAGCCGACGGATAATTATGATCAGCGCTCCTTTTCGACTGGAGGAGATGAGGGGCAAGGGGGAGAGAGAGAGAGAGAGAGAGAAGTTGAGGGGCAGTCCAGCGTGGAGCATTGGTAATTAAGTAGGCCGCCGAAACCTAGTCGCCAATTAGCCCTGGCCCTTGTCTTCCTCCGCCATCGTCATAATTATTCCTTGTATGCCTAATGCCCGGCATTTGTTCCCTTTCAACCACGTTCGCTGCTTAAACTTAATTACCCCTCCGATAAAGGGTTGGACTTATCCGCGGCTTGTCTCGCACTAAGCCTGGAAATATCGCACCCACAAGGTACGTTTTCCAAGGATAACGAGTTGGATGGAGGAACTTTTAGAGGGGAGGGCACGAACAAGAGCAAATATTCGTACCTGGCAAGTTGGGTGCAGTTATAATGAGCATAAGGGCGTTTCGGAGTGCGTGGAAACTAGTTGGATGAGGGGGCGAACAAGAGGTTCTGGATGCCCTAATGTGTTCAAGGGGTGGTTTTTGTGGTGGGATTGAATTCATTTGATAGGTTACACTTATTTTCGCGTGGATTTTTAGAGTGTATTCATGATTGACCTTTTTTGGTGGCAGTTCCTGGCTATATTTGGCGTTAGCAACGGAAATGTTTCGATTTACTCGTTTGTAATGTCGTATGTGATATATGACCTTATTGCACGGCAGATTTTGAAAATGAGGCAAACGTGGGTGTTGTTGTTGATGACCTGTAATTTTGCTTTCTAACTCTCAGGTTTCTCACAGCTTAAAGTGTGAGGATTTACTGCACGATTTGCTACAGTGTGCGATTTTTTTTTGTGTAATGGATGAAACTACAGGGTATTACCTGCTGCACTTATACACAGTATGAGATGTGTCATATTCCGGACAATCGCATGTTTAGGTTGTGGTTGTTCGAGGTGTTATAGCAATATTATGTTTATGTATTTAATTAGCGCCACCTGCTCCATCACTACTAGATCCGTTCACACGTGTTGATAATGATGAAGTGACCTAGGTTGGCGCAGATTTCTCCTTGAAATTAGTGACATCTCCCACGTGAGTGTCTATAGAAAGGTGACATATGAAAGCCGATGCCTTTTATTTCCATCCCTGTCAGGCAGCAAAAAAGTGCAATCTGTGCCCCACAGGTAAACGAGAGCCCAGGAAAAAAAATAGGGTGAGGTAAAAACAATGTTGCTAGACCTGATAATCACGATCCTGTAAGGCCTCTAATGCTGCAGCCACAAACTAAATTATACTTTTTAGCGCGGCTTGTATCGTCTTGACGCCAGGAAGGGAGGGCATGGGTGGAGGTTACAAGGGTACGGGGGTGGAATTACCCACTCGACCCATTTTCCAGTCACAGGTCGCTTCCCACTTTCATTTCAAGCACTTTACATCACTCTGGGTTGTTTTTGTGCGCAAACGGCGAAATTATTTATTTACGAAAAGAGCGGCCTTGCTCGATTCTGGAGGAACAATGAAGATGATGAAGGGGGTTCTCGGCAGCTGCTCAGGAATGGTGCAATAGCCTTCACACACGTATTCAGACATTATAGTTGTTAAATGTCGAAGTAAAGGCAGTTTGAATGTCTCAGTGATATTTTCATTGTTTGTTAAAAATTCTCGGGAATGGTCACTTGTGACACTATTTTGTTTCTGTTTTTATTTGCGTACCCTATCAGGCTGCGCTTTGGCTTAAGAATTAATAAAAATTCGTGCGACACTAAAAAACAACAAAGTTAATGCCAGATTAATGGTATAGCTCTACTTCACTTTTGAGAGAAAACACGTCTGACAACATAGTAACATAACCAGGTTAGGTACGAAATCTGTGGATTCGCAATGTATGCATATTATGAGCTAAGCGTCTCAGAATATGTTTGCAATATTTCTGTGACACAAAATTCAGAGCTCAAGTAGCAATACGAGAAAGTAATGCTGTTTGCAGAATATAAAAACGCTGATATTGATCATTATGGGACACATGAGCAGCTGGTCTGTGGTGTGCCGTGAAGTTGTGACCTGAAAGTTCATGATTGTTGTCTTTTAAAAAATTCGCATTTTTTCAGTGGTACTCATGCGACTTGAGCCAGATTTCGGAAGAGTTGAGGAGGCGCTTTGTAAAGCTGGATCTGGACACGGAAACAGCCAACTTCCTGGACGACAGCCAGATCAAGTCCGACTCAGTCTTCACACAACTTTGGCACAGCTTCGTCAAGTCCATCCTCAGTCTCTTCATGACAAAGACGTCCATCAATGGGTGAGTCTTCTACCTTGCGCGCATGTTGAGTTCTGCAGACATGTTTTGTCATATGAGCGAAGTGGCTGATATGCAGATATATTGCTACTAGTTTTTGCATTGCGAAATGTTTTAAAAATACAACAGGAGATGGGAAAGTAGAAAGAGAGGGAGGCTGTCGTTTAAAAATAGGATTCAAGTCACGTGTTTTAATTACTGCACAGTGATTGTTGAAAATTTTTGTATAAATTTATAGATGACATGAAGAAAAAAACACGTTTAGGTAAGATTGGATATATTGAGATTGTCCATACATTTTGGGATGGAAGTGTAAATAGTTTTGTTTTTTTTTGCTAAATGAATGGCATGATGAAATGTTGCATGAAATACAATTAATTAAACTGTAATGCCATAGGAATAAGTTTGTACAGGACGACTTGTGAGCTTCATCATTCAGCGGGTGCAAAGCAAACGCTCTTCCAAGGTAAGGTACGCGCCGCTATTTGCACCCAATTAGCCAGCAAGACTTGCTGGCAAGGAGCTCGTGTACATTCAGGGGACTAATCCGCCACCTTGCCAACGCTAACAAGGGAGCAGCGGGGAGTAATCTCAGTTAATAAGATAATGCCAGTTACATTCCTCCTACTTCTGTTTCACCTTTTTTATATCCTTTTTGCTTTCTCGCCCCCCCTCTCTTTGGGAGAAACCATCCAGCAGTCTCCTGATGACAAATATCGAACCAGGCTCGCTTAGCCAGGATTAGGCATTTTTATTAGGGGGATCCGTTTGCATACAAACGTTCTTAAGCGGCTAATTCCAATTAATTACCCCGCCTTGCACACGCAGCCAGATAATGGATTGTAGGGGCTAAGAGAGGATTAGTCAGTCTAGACACTTGGAAGGAAAGAGAGAGCTTGCTGTTTCAATGGAGAGAGAGGAATTTTTTGACTGGGAAGAAAAACGTGCTCAGATTCCACAAAATCGGCGGTTTTTATATAGCTATCGAGTGAATAATTGGTGGGATTTCACACCGTATTGTATGCAAATGAACCGTGGCAATTGAAGGACTGTGTAAGGCTAATTATGCCTCATGCGGAATGGTTTGACTTTTTATGGCACCCCTGCCTTTGCATTCCTGGGAAGCCTACGCACATAAGCGCTATCTGCATAACTTTCATTAGTGATGCCCGTACCTGGTACGCGACATAAAGAAAGGATGTGTAATTAGATTCAAGTTTTTGACGCCAACTGCACATGTTGATGATCTCGGTCCAAAATGGCGTCAGTAAATGCTATAAAAATTAAGTCTGTACACCTGCTCATTTGGAGGATGTCCTATACTGCGTTTTGGCGTATGATAAGCTCGACCTTCGACGCATTTTTCATTTTAGCATGCATGATGCAGGTTGTATAATGGCCGGTTACAGGCTCATACCACGTGTTAGGGTACAGGATTGATAAGGGCATGGACGCGGGCTTAATTTGTCTGCCATGCATGGTGGCCACAGCGAGGTGTTTGTGAGCCCAGTGTCTTTTATGGATCTCGTTTAATAGCCAAGGAAGGCTTTTGGAATGCCGCTAAAGGCCGCCAGCTTGGGTATAGTCCATTAAGAAAGCTTTTAGCAAACTTTTTTTTTTTTTAGAGAGAAAGACTTCCCCCTCCACCCCTTGCCCATCTTCCGCCTCCGAGTATTAATGCCAGGATTCAGCGGGGTTCGCGACTCAAGAAAATGTCTGTCATAAAGTTTCCTAATCACCCGATGAAGCGATAGGCTAATTATTGAAGCTCTCCTCATCCTCCCCTCCCCCACCCCAGCCTTTCCCCCACATCCTCCATCCAAGCTACATGCACCCATCCACTCCTCATTTTCTCTCCTTCCATCTCGGATAATGAGTCTGCAGGGTGAACGCCTAATACAGCGCACGTGCACATGGGCTCCGAAGAAATGACTGCGCCCCTGCCTCTTTACACCTTTCAAGACAGTAATACGTGATTAGATGCAGCCTAAATGTAGGTGTAGTGGATTCGTGCCCATTCTGGCATCCAAGTCTCCATAGGGCTGTGTAGTCCTATACTGAGGGCAATATATGCACCAAAAAATGATTACAAATATATGAATCGGGCAAATTACATGTTATGTTTAAATATTTTTTGCTGGATTTGGCTAACGATCAAGGGTTGAGAAGAAAAGGCCTGGCAGCACAAAAGGGTTTGGCAGGTGCACCGGCCATCTTGTCCTTTCATGGAGCAAACAAAAGAAGAGGGTAATTATGCAAACAGGCACAGCTAGGCGGGAGTGGTTGGCCAAATGGATCATTAATCCTGCGTGCAGCAAGCATTTGCAATTGCGAGCAAGAATGCCCGAGCCCTTTTTCGTGCAGCAAGTGACCCTTGCAAATTCTCGCAATTCTTTGTTGTCTAGAAGGTGCATTTATATGCCTTATCTCTCGCCGACAGGTTTCATCGCTTAATTACATGTGGGAGTGACCAGTGACATTAGTTTCTTTGTTTGCCGTGAAGTAGCCCGCCCACCATATACTTGTTGGAATGTTTTACTAGTGAAGCCTTCGCGAAAACTTGGCGAAACTGCCCGGACCCCTGATGGACGTAGATGGCGTATATCCTCCTTCTGCCACTATCAGGGACGTGCACCTAGCTGATGACTCACCCCGGACAAACCTGAGGCACAGACTCAGCCAATTCTATATATGATATCTGCAGCCCAAAAAATACCAGTAATAAATGAATACATGAGTAAAATCAATTTACTGTCGCCAAATATCTTACCTTTATCGTGTGGCATATACGTTTCCAAGGCAAGAGCGGTGCCCACTGGAATGAAAGGAACACGTTCGCAGGTATCCGTGATTCAAGGAGGTGGATCCTACGCGTGAAGGATAGTATTGGAAAAGTGCCGAAAACCCGACCTGCCTCACCGAAGGGGCTTTCGTTCGATCTGTCTCCGTGACGTCACGGGGACTCTAATCTCATTTCCGCTTAATCTCGCCCGTTAGACCGGAAAAGTAAATACGTTTACTCTGCTCCCATGCACTCATCGACACCGAATTTTTAATAGGAGGCGCGGGAATAAACGGGAGACCGATTTGCATACCCACGGAAAGGTTTTTTTTACGTATTTAAGATAAAAGTGAAGCTATTTGCATGCTATGATGAGATACTTACGGTTTCCATTTGGGGGGATTCTGATACTTGGCTAGTGACATGGAAAATTACTTTGTACTTTGGAAGGCAAAATAACTGAGCTCATTTGAGGGGTTTGGTGCAAATAGGTTGTGTTTCTCGGAATGGTCAAAAGCTTGGGAACCTGGCTTCGTCTTGTCGTGAAGAACCCACACAGAACTCTGCATTAGCTGCCAAAGTGTGACGTTCGGAATGTTACTTGTACTTGTATTAGGTACTATATCGCCCAAAAATGTACTGTGAGCTATTATGACACGGGGGCTAACGACCTTCAGGTACCATAAAATTGGGACAAAAACATTATGAAATATTTGATTTATTGGCATTAGGAAATTTGAAAAAAATAAGAAGGGTTTCACAGGAGTGAAGGGAAGTATTTTCTCCATGAGCTTATGGCCTAGTTGTTTATAAAATTATCTGTGTTTGGATTGGCATGCGTAGAACTTAAGTGTAATTTTGGTGTCAATTTTTATAGACTACAAACTGATGATTCAATCTGGTGGTTTGGCTGATCGTTTTCGTTAATACACAGTGGAATGCAGTGGTGTTTGGTGAGTAATTTGATATCTCGAAACTTATAATTTCTGAACTTAAATGTCTTTGTAGAAAGAGGCGCTTTTTGTACGTACAGTAAAGAGAATAACAGCACGATAAAAAAAAAATCGTGAACACATTATTTGCAGTTAGAGAAACGCTGCTGTTGTTAATATTTATTGAAATTAATTGAATTTTGAATGGGGAAAAACATCTTTTTCAACCAAAAAAAGTGTCCCTATTCACTCCGTTTTACGGTGCAAGATATATTACAACTACAGCAGTTAAACCAGAAGCTGGTCCAATAAAATGCGAATGACTATATGCGAGTGACTTGTTGCAACACCACACTTGTCTTCTTGGTCCATTCAACATGACATTAAAAATAGGCAGCATCAGACACAGTGATTACGATAACAAAAAATATTGGCAAGTAAAACTGATCCTGCGCCGTATGTGGCCATATAAGGCCCATGTGATGTTCCCATCCCTCCAACAACCACCCTTCCTTCCTCCTCCTTTCGTGTTGCAAATGAGAACAGGATTACTAAGACACGAAGCCGACGCCGGAATATAAAAAATAATAATGAAAAAAAAATGCATCCTTATTGATTTTTTCCCCCCAGCGTTGCTCATCTTGGTCCAGTCCTTTCATCTAATGATTGATTATTGTTATCTTCATCTGGCACTCCCGCTACATCGCTGATTAAGACTCATTGGTTCGATATAAATTCGAGGCGTAATTCGGTTGCCTGGAAGTGTTTGTCAAGTAACAAAGGCTCCAATAAAAGAAACCGGTTTAGGTATGACATTAAGGCCCGGGTCACCTCTTTTCTCATCAATCAACTTTGGTATTATATCAAGGCCCTCTTGTTTTTTTTATCCACCCCCCTCCCGCCATTCCCCCCTACCCTCTTTTTGTTAGTTTTTACACCTACACACTCATACTTAATAATAATGATGATGATAATAATAATAATAATAATAATAATAATAATAATAATAATAATAATAATAATGTACAGAGGCGTGAGAAAATTAATTCTTCCCATGGATTTCTTATCCTGAGACACACCTTATGTGGATCTCCTTTTGTTTCGGTTGGGACAAAAAATATATATGAAAGAAAGAAACGAAAGACGAGCGTGATTTTTTATATGGCGGAGGCGGGTTCTTTGCCATCCTCTTTGCTTTCAATTATGGACATAGTGTGATGGTGGGTGCGTTGAGGGCCTTGGGGCCTTCCAGTCTGCCCTCCACAACCCTAAACCTCTTGTAACTGCTACTGGGATGGGCTCCTTGCCATCTTCACCTGTTGGCCACCACCAACACTTGTTGGGGAGGAGCTTTCTTTCCGCCCCAACTTGAGAATGATTACCTGCCACAAGGCGCCTTTTTACATCCGATCTCTTTTCCAGCGAGGCTTCGGCTTTAGCCATAAATGTTGGTAATGTTGCGTTGATTTCAGGAAGCTTACAATATTTGTGCCATTTGAGGGGAAAAAATTTTTAAACACTGCTCACACCTGTAATATGCAGTATGTACTTAGTTGGCATGATAATGCGCAAGGTGGCCGGTGGATTGGCGCCGGTGAAATGTCATGCACACACACACACACACACCTCTGGCAACATCTATCATATTGGCTGGTGCAGGCTGCTTCCCATTCTCCTGGAGGATGAATTTGAGTTTAGTTATGCTAATCCTGGGATATGAAAAGCTGGCTGTGCCTGCGCGTCGAGAAGATGAGGTGGAACTGTGCCCAATCTTCTTCTGGAGCTCGATACATTCCAATGTGTTCTTTTCATATTTTTTGTGGTGCTGTTGTTAGCTGCAGGGATCATATAGAACTCCTACTGGGCCCGGGGTTAAAAACCCAGAACGATTATAGGCTCAGCTGCAGTTCAGTTCTTGTAAGATGGGAAAGCGTGATCTTTACATCTGGCAATCCCCAATTGGATTCACTCGTCAGGTTGATTGATTATTAGTTTGGTGATGGGAGAACCGTGGGGGGATCCGATAGGGGGAGGGAAGCCCCTTATGATATACAAATCTGTATACACCATGGGTAAACATTCGAATTTTTCGCCACTGATCGCTTGATTTTGACATAATAATCAACAGATGCAAAATTGCAATATTGTGTGTTACACAGAGATTGATTGGCTAGTGAGTGGCCTGCCTTTGAGGCTATGCCGAGACTAAAAAGAAGCGCCTGAAAAAGTCTGCGGAGTGGGAGGAATGGGAGGCGTCGGCGGGGCAAAATTGTGTCGGCGGCGCTTCATAATTCCAGCAGCCGGACGAGGTCTGATTCGCCTATGCCTCATACGCAGAAGAAACGGCGTCGAAGACGGAGCCCGAAAATCAATAGGTCCAAATTGTATGGCTGGCTGGCCGCTACCATTTTCTTATGCTGCATAAAAATCTCAAAACCCAGAGGCTTGACCTGCTGACCCGAGCCTCGCCTGAGGTGCGAGGCTGACCATGAAGCTTGGGTTTTCAGGGTCAGGTGAGAGAAATAATAGCACTGGTCAATTGTTCCAAAGGGGTGACGTCACTCGAGAGGGGGGGCAATTAGGGCTGTTAATTAATCCGGGTTCACCTTCAGTCCAGAGACATCAAGGCCGCCTGGTTGTGATTAAGCGCGTATTAATCACCTGTTAATGACAAAAATTCCAACCAGGAGAGGGGTCTCAAGGACTCGGTTTTTCTGTGGTTGGAGAGGCCGATCTTTGCGCGTCTCAATTGGCCTTTATATTCAACGGATTCTGGCGCAAAAATATAGGATGTCAGTTTGGTACCTAGTTTATATTGTGAGCTTTTCTTTCTCTACCTTTGTACACTTGGGCTTGATCTGGGGGTGTATATTAATCATTCTCTGGGGTTTGGTGCTTAACCTATGACCTCGTGCTGGCTGGAGAGGAGTTTGTCATTTAGCGCGGGCGAGGATGAGTAAGCGAATAGACGAGATGATATCGCAGGTGGATAGGTAGGTAGGCTGAGGGTTTTAAAGAAGGGGGGATGGGGACATCCCATGGTGCTGTTTTCTCTGACTTCTCGCATGGTTGCCAATCCACACCTCTGGATGGGTCTCAGGTGGTAGATGGGTGGGGTCATTGTGTCATGTCTAAGTTTTGGACAAGTTAGCGCTATATACTGTATAAGCGTAAAATAAATGTAATCGGCTGCTTATTAGTGAAGTTGGCACTTTGAAATATTTGTTTGTAAAAAGTGTCATCTGTGAGTGGTCAGCAAAATATGCATGTGACAGTGGTGGCAACTGTGTGGGGGTGTAAGTGTGGCCGAGATAGATGCCAGCTCATGGCAGCAACGTTGTTCCCGTGAATAGAAATGAAAAGGTGGATAGAGGACAATGGAAGGAGTGGCCCGAGTCCGGACGCATATCGCTCCCATCGCCTGGCCAAGCTATTTTTTTATTTTTACTTCTTTTTTGTTGTTGTTGTATCTAGAGTCCCGAAGGATGATGGGGGGTGTTGGATGGGGAAGGGGGTAGAGCAAGGAGGGGGCCATAATGACAATCGCCGTAAAGCTTTCCCGTAATGAGATTCTGTTTTCGTCCAAATGCATCGACTGGCTGCTTAGCATTAATGAGTCAACTGCCACCACTTATCACGGGACGAGAAGTCCTCAGCATGAGGTCCTCTTTGAATTATCCTTTCACGTCACACACGCCATCCAACCTCCTCTCCATCTTGATTAATTCCCACTCTTTGTTTTAGACCCGCCGTTTGAAGGAGATGAATCGGCCCTTCCCTTCGACAAGTCCTCTCAGTCTCTCAGTCTCTTCTCTCTTTTTCTGGCTCCTCTCGTGCCAAGTCTCCGTCAGTCCCTCCATGTCTTCTGCTGCATGCACTCTTGTCACATGCCGAGGAACCAAATCGCACGACTAATGACCGGCGTCCGGCTCACCTTGGATTATTACTCGGCCCGCCCTTGTTGCTTTGCGGGCCTCTTCTTCCACTTCTGATTCCGCTGACGAGGGCGGTACACGCCTTTGTTCCTCCACGACTAGTTATAGGCTAACCCTTCTTGCATAGAGAGAGAGAGAGATAGTGGGAGTTTTCTTAAGTGGTTCATATAGGACGAATTTGATAGGGCAATATTTTGTAGAAATTTTGCGTCGTGAGTTATGTCAGACCGGTATATGGAACATGACAGCAAGGACAGAGGACAAGCTTAGAATGTTGTATGTAGCAAAATATAATGTAAAATACGCTGGTGGGCCGTGGCATGTATGACTTGCAAAACAGTGGATTTAATATTAAGGACAAATTTTCTCAATGCCAAATTATGACGGCATATCTTTCTTTGTTGTTGACTGGTAAACAATCAACAAAAAATGAAATGTAGGTCGTGAGAACCATATATTGATACAGTACATGTTAAAAGATGTGTAAGCTGTGTATGATCCTCTACCTGCACGTTAGTATGTAATGTTGTTCGTAATTATGGATTTTGTTAACTGAGTTGAACTGAATGTTGTCATTTTTTACACGAACTTCTCTACTTCCATTTGATAAAGCTTGGTACAGTACTTGTAATGTCGTGTCACAGTGTGGTATAATGAAATTAATCGATGCTTGTAAGCTTAGTTTTTGCGCACTGTTCTGTATAGCGTAGATAACATGAATTGATTTTAAAATTTAGGAATTTGAAACTTTCCCCACAAAAAAATAGTGTAGATTCGCATCCAATGAATACGAAATTTAGAAAATATCGTTTTGGCATGCAAAGTGTGCATAGACTCTAGTGAGAATTTTATTCGGCGTCTCGGTCCTGGTGACTCTTGTCGAGATTAACGTGGCGGTTAGTTGTCTCATAAGGTATGCTTGAGAGACAAGGAAATGAGACGTTTAGTTATCTTTTCTTTTCCCCTCCTCCTCTCCTGTTTTTTTCTCCCTTCTTCTTGTGCAAGTAGGGAAGGGAAATGTGGCTTGTAAATTCGCCGCGTTGATTTACGAGTATTGGCCGGGTGTTTCAAAACGCAGGAAACCGTAAATTGCGCCCAAATTTTTGTTCCAAAGAGGCTCGGCCAGCGTGTAATGAGTCATCTTAACTGTAGGTAAACAAGGACCCACTTAAATGTGAGCAAGCAACGTAGAACCCTAATCAGAGCAGGGGGCGGAAGGCCTGATGTACTTGTGGGAAAGTTGCAATTCGTGGTGACAGGCCTCCTTCTCCGGGCTCTGACAAGCCCATAAAGAATGCAAAGATACCGTCCGAAACGCTGTTATTCCACTCTTCGATTGCCATCTACGAAAGGGAAAGGAATCAGTGCCATCAATACCACTTCATTCCTGTGCGCCCCCGACAATTGCGCTCATGCAATAACTGCTTATTCTTTCCCAGGCCCTTCATTCATCACTTTGGAGAATTATTTGCATGGGTTTTCTGCTTGGGCAGACTGTATATTTTGGCAAGGAGGTCAGCGTGACAGAAGAGTAAAAAATATAAAAGGGGCAGAAACACTCGACGTGATTTACAAGAATTGTTCAAGATCTGAGGAAGCCAGGGAATGGAGGTAGATGATATGTCGTCCCTTTTTAGGACATGAGCTGTTTTGTGCCATGTTAGCTCGTGGCACTCAGCGGCAGCTTTGGGCCCGGGAAATAAAGTAACCGCTAACATGATATTTTCAGAGGGAGGGTTCACGTGAATTACTATCATTTCAAGTTGATTAGGTACCTTCCAGGCACTTAATAATGCACCCTTACTTGGTTTACTTATTTACTGTTCGTCAACCTGGTTGTCGTTTTTAGGTTCTTTAGCTATATTGTGAATCTCAAAGCAAGGGGGGAGTTTGGTAATGGAAGTGCGGGCTGAACAAGCAAACGGAAATTCTAGTGCCAGGCCGACTTGTATACCATTCTAATTTCAGGTTGCAATCACGTGCTGTCAGAGTTTAATGCATTGCCTTCATGAACGGTTCTAGTCCATTGCTCAAGAAAGATTGAATAGGAAAGACATAAAAGGAGAATAGCTCTTGCCCAATGCTTACGTATAATGCTACATTGTCGTTACGTTTGGCAGATTCTGAGTGGCGTAAGTAGGGTATGGCAGTAACACTCATAAATCTAACTATCATAAGATGAGCCTGTTGTTAGTATACTGGAGATGTGCGAGATGCAGAAGATTCTTCCGTGCTTTGTATATATTTTTTCCTGGAGATGTCTTCCTGGGTCCGTGGGGTCACAGGAGCCATCAACCTGCTCTTCCTCCTGCTCCCTTCCCTCCCTAATGGATCGTCAGGGAAGTCAACTAATCTAATATTATAACACAAGCACACTCCTTTCCACTTATACTACAGGCCTATTTGCTGCTTTCTGCCATTCTCCCTCGCATCGTATAACTCAGCTAGTATAGTCGGGAAGAGGCTGGCGAGGCTGTGCTGTGGGGGTCACGAACGTGCCAGGATACATATTACACTTGGCTGCATTTTTATTATTTTTATTATATGCTTTCTTCATCATAGCTCGTATGAGCCAGTACGGAGTTATGGAAAGTCATGCGAACATCACGTACCGGTATCAGCATTATATTGAACTGGACACTGCACGATTTCATATTATAATTTGGCTGCAAGTGGGGGAAGGCACAGACTGGACACAAATGTAGTGACACTTGAAAGGTGATTTATCTATACTGATCTGAAAGTTACATGCATGTCATACTGTACGAATGACCTCAAGAATTTTGGCCTAAGGGCGAGTCGAGTAGTGTATACCCACCTATGGCGAGGAATTGCAGCTGGGCTGATGAGGTGAAGCCGCGTCCGGATTCCTGTCTCTGCAATACCAGAATAGCTTATCTGATAGATCGAGACCGTGTGTTGGAGGACAGAACCTTGATAGGTTATTAAGGAGAGAGAAAAAAGTTAGGAAGGGGGCGAGTGAGTTGATTAACATACAATATGCGCCGTTGATGATGTGACTGTCTCAGGGGAACTGCTATCCTCTGCTGGATCTGTCGCCCTGGCATTGCGTCACTTCTCTGGATGCACAAAAGCCAAACACTGCCTTTCTTCCTGCCCTCAAACTCTGATGTCCCTGCGTGATTCTTCACGAAGAGTGACAAGAGACGATCCTCAAGAGAGGTGTGCAAGTGGTGTGTCATCAATCGGGGGTGGGGTGGGGTGGGGGGGGGGGGTGTTATATTCTGCAGTTTCATCCCGAGATTGTTGAAACACATGCCATATATTTCCGCACCCCGTCTAATAATAAAGTGGGGCTATTGTAATGGGGACACCTGAAGTGCAAACCAAAATTGTCTTGCGAATGAAAGGGATGATTGCAGCTCATTAAAACGGCATCATTCCAGAACCCTCATCCTCTCTTCACCCCTTTTCTCCCCTCCCTTTTTACCCCTGCCTGAAGGAAGACGAGACACGGCGGGACTCAACTCCCCACTTGTTTCTCTTGCCATTATGGCAGTAAAAGAGCAATTAACAAGCTCTGGTAAATGTCACGGGCGATATTCCACGCCTCGTTAGAGAAGCAGTCGTACACCCCCCCGCTTCGCTGTGAAAGGATGGCGGCGAGGATTTCGAATATTGGTGGCGGAGGCGGAGGATTTTGGAAAGTGAATTTGACACATGAACGGCAATGTGCTTCCCCCACTTTGAAGGAAAAATAATTTGCTTTTTTATTTTCCTGTCGTTGTTTATGAAGATTAAATGCAATTGGCGCGAATGTGTCCCTTTTGGAAAGGGGGGGGGGGGACTGTTAAAAATAGCAATGACATTCATGTCTTCCACCGACGTATTAAATGTATTGATGCATTATGAGGGCTCATCTGCGTAAATGCAAATGTGAGCAAGCGGGGTTGTAGATTAGAATCACACCGCTGGACACTGATAATTATGTATTAGTCGGATCGCTTGAACCCAATTGATGACCCCACGGCCTGAATTTCTAATCGGTGATCCGTGGAGCTCTAATTAATAAGCGGGGGTGGTAGAGCCCACCTAATTCACGCTGGGTATGCACCAGGATGTGTTATGTACAGGGTGTTGCAGAATGTCACATATTCTTGCAAAATTGACATGTGATTCCCATGCTGAAAATTATTGGTATAAGCAAATATAAGGGGGCAGGTGTGACATGACGTGTTAAATTGCAGGACCACCATGTGTATGCAATTATGCACTGTCACCTGGGGCTATTTTTCACGAGGAGGAAGAATAAGAAATAAATAGAGAGGCAACTTGCGGGGATAGTTCTCATCTTATATGTAGTATAGGCTGCTCATATTTGATTCATTAGGTGGAAAACTAGATGGAAACGAGGTAGGGCTAAGAATAAGGCAGGTGTATAGTCAAGAAGGATGGCGTCGGGGTATCCAAGCACCATCGGCTGCATTTTTTGGCTCATTACTCTACATTTCTGATCCGTATGTGAAAGGCGTATAAGTGACACGTCTCGCCATTCGTATATCGACGACTGATTACTTGCCATTCAGAACGGTGGTAGATTCAAGGTAAACTGTGAGTGCGTATAATACAGGGTGCAGCACCGTATAATTAGTTAGGTTGCCGGTCTCCACGTCTCATTTCCAGAGAAAGCGGTGTTGAAATCATGTGCATATTTTAGTATTCTGTGCTGAAGACAATAAATGGGTGGGGGTAAAAAGAGGTAGGTGTGCCTCACTCAATGAGTCGCTTATTTTGCATCTTGTAGAATGATATCATGCTTTTTTGTTTAAAATAAATGTCACAAAGTACATGCGGGACGCTCCTTTTCATTTTCATCTTGAGTCAAGTTGTCGTTGCCAAACCCATTTTCGCTGGATATAAATATTCAGCTTCTTCGTAGGGTTTCCAGCCCTGTTTTTTCCCCCCCTCCATCCCCAATGCATGTGTAATTGGAAGGGATGGGCTAGGTTCTCACCTGCAGGAACTTTATGTGAGTTTATACGAAACCTACATTGGCTCGAGTTTCTGCATATGTTAGGACGAATTACGCAACAGGGAAAATGGCATGATTGGGTAATATGCAGAGTTTGCGTTCAGTATTTTCCTTGTAAAATTGTATTGTGACAATTATACAGTGTGACACATATGCTCAATTTATATAATTATTGTTTTGAAAGCATTTTCGTTCATTTTCAGTTAATTTCCCTTATGAATTAGATTCCAATCTTGTACTGTAGCATTGCATGGCTATTTCAGTCTCATCCGGCTACAGTGCATACTCATTTTCATTCCCGTTACGTGTCCCATTATTTCAGTTTCTGGTACATCTGACAACACACTATGAGCTTGCTGGTTTAGCGCAAGTTTCATCGGAAAAGTCAGGTCGTTAGGTTTGATTCTAATGCTTTTCTCCACAGCCCAAAATGCAACAAATATTGGCCAACAGGTGGAACGGAAAAGGTAGTGCAGTTTTGGCGAGTTTGAGAGGAGGTAAAGAGCTGCGTGGTCGATTAAGGGGAGTCGTCTCTGCAGCAGCCCACAAGGCCAGATAACACTAAATCCAAAGGAATTGCCAATAACTTAAAGAATATCGGAAATAAAAAGGCGCTTTATGTGGGCCTTGAAGAGTAAGTGTCCGTAATCACAAGTGTAAAGGCCTTTGGCAAGCAAAGCGAGTCCCGGCGGCAAATCATAGCCTCTCTTATGGAAATTCTCTTTTCCCATCAAAATGCTTACGATTAGGACCTCTGTGCTGGGTAAACATGGCGCCTGCAATCGTAAACTGACTACAAAGGACTAATCGCGACTTAGTTCCGAGCTTATGGATTTCTTTCTTTGCACTTGACACCAGCTGAGATTCTGAACTTTTTTTTTAAGGGGAAGGTAGGTTTGTAGGGTGGTGTTTTCGCATGAATATATGCATCATACAACCTATAAGATGAATTGACAGCTGTGTCTAGTATGTCACATGTGTATTATCCTGGTATAAATACACTCAGTTTACGTGAATATTTATCGCCTCGTGACATTACGAAACTTGGCCCTCATTTTCTGTGTGAGAAAGTATTAATTGTGGGTGCAGTGTTTCAACGGAGACTTGAACGCTAGAAGCCATGGCTTCTAGCGTTCAAGTCTCCGTTGAGCAAATATCCTGCAAACCGTTACTGGTGCACCAGTAACGGTTTGTAGGATATTTGCTTAAATTACGTTGCAGGTGTCTTATATTTGTCAAAAACTGCTGAACTACTTATTTACTTAGCTTTTATCATGCTATGCATTTGTGGACTCGAGTGTTGCCTAATATGATAAGGTTTAACTTGTAGTGATGATTGATTGGAAAAGTGTCTCAATGCAGTTACCTAAAAGCCAAAAGTTCACATTTCTGAAGTTTTTGAAGGTAATAATTGACGACCAATTTTTATCGTCGAGTTCAGCGTACAGAGGCAAAAAACATCAAATTATTATTATTATTATTATTATTATTATTATTATTATTATGGGAGGAGCAATCAATTTCCGACTTGTAAATGGAGGGGAATAGCGCAGATGTGCGGGTGTAAAGCAGGTGACGTAGGTCGGTGCTGGTAGTACGTACTTATTAATGAATGTGGACATGTTGATGAAAAGCAAGCTGTAGAGCCAAGTAATTTGGCGGTGACCCCGGGAAAATCTTATTAAGGCGCGGGGCCCGGAACCTTAATGAACCGCAGAGCAATTTGCGCCTTTTCAGAATGATGAAGGACACTGCATTTATCACGCGGGCTCTTCATTAGAGCAATGCAATTAGGAGCTTTGCATGTCTTCATCGTTATAATTGAGCAGAGAGATCAGGCCCGGAGAGCTGTGGGTTTGGGGAGGCCCACTTTGCTTTGAAGCGACGACTGGCTTGCGGGCCCGCAATTGCATGAAAGTGAAAACGAAACGAGCAGGCAAATCGAATTACCAGCTCTGTACAGAAGTACAGAGCATCATTATCGCGGATTAAAAGAGAAGCAAAATTACCTATGGAAATGATATTACCAAGTTCCAAATGAGGATGTCAATGCGAATTTCCATTGTGATACGAATATGCCGCCTGCTGCTGGGGCTGTGGGTTGGTTGGCTGGTTCCACTGGCTGGCTGGAATGCCTGGATGCTGCTTGCTTATTCCGGTTTGGATATGGCATTAAGCTCCGGATGCACCAACTCCTCCTCGTTCACATCGATCCTAACTTTGCCTTACTAATCTTCATTTGGATAACTCCCTCCCTCTAATCATCGCTTCCATCCTCGGCTCACTATATAGCACCCTTTCTCTCTCTCTCACTGTATAGCTATAGGCATGCCTCAATGAGTCTATATGACAGCCGCCTCTCTCATTGGACCCAGCACCGGATGAGCACTTTTTATATAGACTGTAAAAATGCTGGAATAACTATCAGGTGCATGTAGCATGGACTTGCATTTATCATGAAACATCACTACATGTTGTTAAGATGCATCACTTAGGAAACCAGCCCCTTCCAGGAAGCGGGTCGGTATATCCTGGCAGTTAGGCAAACTTGCGAACGACAAGAAAGATAAGATTCATTGGTGGCAATCGAGCGAGACCCCGTCCATGTCGGATGGATATCTGGAAACGCAGCCCAATCGATGCGTGACACCAACACAAAAACTAATAACTCACTTGCCGCCCCCGCAAATGGATATTGGATGTCCCCATCTCTTGATGGATAACCTATCCGATTACGATATTTTTTTTCTGTTGTTGTTGTCTGTTTTGTTCTAAGACAAGTGGCCACATTAGGTTGGTTCACACACGTTTTTTGTGGGGGGGGGGGGGGG
>KZ538231.1:17554-41201 GCA_000934665.2 Catajapyx aquilonaris | reverse complement strand
GGGGGGGTCTACTTCAATATCCGCCGATATTCCCGGCCGCGATTCTTGCGAGCAAACGTCATTTCCATGCTAATTCTACGCTCCCCCTCCACACCTCTGCACTCTACTCACCCGTCTCCAAACCTCTAGGAATCCTCGATCTGGCAGGCCTCCTCATTCCTCATATGCCATACACTGTGTGCAGAAGGGAAGAGCCCCAAAGAGCAGAATGGAATTCTTTTGACCCTACCAGCCCCCCCTTTTTTCTATAAATTGGCTAAGTTTTGCCGAAATATTAGCTCGTATCATTAATTTTTGGATCAACTGGCAACAAAGAAGTTGTGGCTCTCTTTAAAAAAAATGGGTGGCCGTTGAGACGCGGTTGACAGGCCTGGTGGTTTGTTTCAGACAAGCTGGTCCCTTCCCCGAAAAAGATGGCGAATACTAGTTTTCTAGGCATCCTATACCCCGTGGGTGCCCCGGCTGCCTTTTGTCTCAGGATAAAAGAGGCGGGCTAAGTATAATGAAAAGGCCCGCGCAACTGTTTGGCCAAAAGCTGGGGCATCCCAGCTGCCCCTGCTTCTTTTTGCCCTTCCTCCACTCAGCTCATTAGACCAAAGCCGCACAAAAGCACGGGGGCAGCCCCCCCTCAAGCCCTTACATAGTGAGTAGAGTAGTGCGGCTGAAGTTATGCCCACCCTATGCTCATTAACATTAGCGGATGAAATTGTAACATTTGGCGGCAGATGGCCATTTTGCAATACATTTGTGGAAGAATTTGTTGTCAATTTTTGGTACTTTAAAAGGTGAGCTTTTGTGAGAGCGCCATACATAATGTGTAAGGGAAAGGTTGGGACAAAAACTGCATTAGTGAAAGGTTGACGGACATTTGAATTGAGAGAGGTCAAATGGGGTAAACGAGACCGGACTGCTCCAACTGGTGGCTGGGCGAAGGCCACAACAGAAAGAGTGGGGGGNGGGGGAGTACGGGGGAGGGGGGGGGGGAGTGCGGCAAACAAATTTCCCATTGACCGACAGATAATTGGGGTTGATTGGTGAGGGACACTAGGCTCAACCATCTGTGAGCCTCGCCTTTATCCTCGGCCGTGATTTGTTTTTGACCCGTCCGAGTGAAGCATGTACAACAATGTGGCGAATTGCCTGCTACTTGCCCGGTTTTACATTGTCACGTCTGGGTTGGTCGTCAATTAGCATGCAAAATTAGTTGACCTCGTGGAGCCAACTTCCAGGGAGAAATTTGGAAGGACATGTATAATATTTTTGATGGCAGAATCTTCTTTCACATACAATTCAGATGGAAGACTTTGGTAATGGGAGACCGAAAGTGGTACGTTGTACTAACACACCTCATGACCTAACCTTCCTTCAGCGGATACACGCCCTCGGTTATCTTTCAGCAGATACACGCCTATAGCGGACATGTAACTGCAGTAATTTACTGTCCAATGTTAGTGTAGGGAATGTTTTGCATTGAGGAATCCTGAGTATTAAGGGGCAGTGTAACTGTCATTCGGTTGAGACTGAGAATTTCCTATTTTAAGGAGTAGGACGGATGAAAGCAGGCAATTCATTAGTTTGGGTAGGTAGGATGTGGAGAGATGAAGAGGGGGGTGGGGGAGGGGGAGCTTTAAAATCGCGGGTCTTCTTATAGACAGCAAGTGGAGTAGAAAGGCTGTCCGGGGAAATAAACAAAGGTGGGATTTGGGCCCTGCAGAGCCTCTGTCAGGCTTAAGGGTCCCGTTCACACTAAACCAGGTTGAGCTAGGCAGGGGGGCAGGGAAAAGGAAAAGAGGGCATCCTTATTTGGGCTCTCTTCCTAGATTGGACGAGAGCAGATGAGGACGCATATCTATCTGTGCTGCTGTACATTGGAGTCATGGCTAAGACCGATCAGGGGCCTGGCCTTATTGGGCCCGGTGTGAACGACGGCACTGGAATGGTTGGAATGAAAAGAAGATTGGATTGTTGGGCGGGGACTAATTTTGCAGAACAGGAGGAGCGTAGGACTAAGGCAGGAATTGTCCTGATTTTAACCCAAGTGGACCCTGTTGGGAACGTACTTATTTGAAATAATAATAATGGAGAGTGCGGTACAAGTTTCGTATTCAAATGGTTATGTCATAGACCAAACAGGACGGGCACACTGCTGTTTGTTTGATTGGATTTGTGGCACGCGATCAGCCAATGGGAATGAGCCAGGCGGGTCTCTTAACCAATCATGGTCGCTGCAATGCTTCCTATAAATTGGCCGCATGATTGCGCAGTTCCATTCAAATATGGCAAAGAGCCACTGGCAATTATTACTAAAAATCAGTACTGTCTGAACAAGACCCTCATACCCACAGAAGATGCATGTATGTTTATCAAATAAACAAGTACATCTGAAGTGGAGTATCTGTAGTCGGCCAAGGGGACTTAAAAGGGGGAACGAAACAGTGACAGTGTGCGAGTTCATTCAGTTTCTGATACAATACCATCAGGTAGACCCCCGTCTAACACACATAGCTGAGGGCTGGTCACGTGGGCAAATGAATGCGCCCCTTTGCCGCAAAAGACAAGAGGGGGTCGTCCCCCCCACTCTCGACCACGTAGCCACGATAAAAAAGGAGATATGTGGCAGCAGATAAGAGGGGGGGAGCAAGTAGCTCACCTGCGCATATCTCATTCTTCATATGCAAATCCGCTTCCGAAGTCGCACAATGGTTACATAAAAACCCTCGGTTGTCAAGTAGTCCCGGCGTGGCAGTGCCATCATGCTACCAGCATGAAATAGAGAACCCTCCCCCCCCCTCCCCTCAATTCTGGCCTCCATCCTCCTCCTCCGTCCACTCAACACCCTTTTGTGCACCGCTGAAAAATTCATCACATGCTCGCATCTCCCAATTAACATGCAAAAGCCATTGTTCCACCGAGGGGGAGGGCGGCGGGGAGATTGTCGGAATTCGGCGCGGACAAAGAGCCGCCGATTTCCTCCCGCACTGTATTTTCTCCTCCAGAGGGACCTGGATGGGAGGGAGGGGGTGGAGGGGGAGGGTTCACAGAAGGGCGGCAACGGGGAATGAGGAGCACGTGCTTCCAAGCCTCATTTTACAACATGTCGCTTTACTTTCATTCGGCCTTTTTTCGGGTATGTGGAACATTTGTCACGCGACGTCACGACGTAACAGATGGTCACATGTCCGTCACGCCAGCCTCGACTCCAACTTCTTCATATATCGTTTCATAGCCTTTATGACGCTGTATTGCTGACATAATTTATCGCACATAATGTATGGGAAGAGGGCTGTTCAGTACAATGAGTTAGGATAAAAGGGAATAATTGGCGGACAATGTGATGTTTTGCGCTATTGCGAGGGTATGGGGGATTCGTTTTGGAACTAGAATCGGCTTCACTGCTACTGTGCTCATTATTAAACTGTGCATAATTATGAGCTGGTGAAAAGCTGGCCATTTTTTCCCCTCACTTATGGTGCCGGTGCATCATGATCTCATTACTTCCATTGCGCTCATAATATTTTACTGAACTTGCGCATAATTGGTGACGCTTAAACTTACACTTAAGTACGGAATCATATTCCCTGCTGAAAGTACAGTAATATCAATAAGTTTGCGAAATATTAGGTTCTACTTTTAACTAGCTGGAAGATTTCCATTTTGCAATCATGCGATTACGAAAGTTTTATTTTAAAAGTACAACACTTATGGTAAGTTGCATTACAGTTTAATTACTTTGACTAACTGGGTTTGAGCAACTGAATATTAGATTTTTCTTTTCCAAAGTTGTGGCTCTTGGACCGCACTGTATACCAATAAGTTCTGGGTGGCACACTCTTGATTGCAAAATGCCGTTATTACTTTCTTATGGGCAAAAACTTTTTTAGGTAGCGTAATTGGATTAACCCATGTGGGCAAGTACCTCTCCCGCAGAAGTTTGTGGCCAATACTTTGGAGAAGAAAGGCGAATTGTATTTCCTCATTTAGGTTGCCTAATGTGTACCTGTACGAATCGATCCGAGGATCTGATGAAGATTGTGGTTTGAGGATGAAATTCAAAAAGGAAAGGAGAAAGAAAGAAAAAAAAAAGAGTATAAGGAGGGATCGTGTCTTGGGGCTGTTTACGCGGATTATAGTGTAGTTAGGAAGTGGAAGAGTTTCGATGTGCTCCAAAAGCGAGTCCTCCAGCTTGTGATTGGCCTATTTCTAGTCATAATACGTCGCTCCCAATAGAGGCTGTAGGCCTCTTTTGAAATGGAGATGGTGGCTAAATGAACACTACCGGGTCTGTATTTGAATAGTCATTGGCATGGCACTTTATGGGATGCAGTGTTCACACGCAGAGAGCTCGGTCCGCCGTCATGAGCAATTCATTTTTTTATTACTTCTGCTGCACTTTACATTGTCAAACAGGCGTTTTCCAGCTGGGAGAAACTCCGTAATGGAATATTCCACATGTCTAGGCATACAACCACATCCGTGTGTCTACAGCCTAAAGGTGCATTTGAAAAATTCAAGCCGGTGTGCTACCGAGAAGAAGTCCTAGCTATGCTGTTTCGCCGAAATAAGCAATTTGCCCCCTGGCCAGGTTCCTGCTTCTTTTTAAGAGCCCTTGCCTTCCATTTCTTGGCACACTTTATTGTTTGTCTTATAATGTTGCCAGTGCACGTACAGCAATTGCATATATGTGTTAATTTTCATCTGGTCTTAATATAGTGGATGCCCTATAAAGCGAGAATTAAAAAAAGGGGGGAACGGATGGGGACTGGGAAAAAAAAGCCAATAAACATGGTAAAATGGAGGCTTGGAGAAAAGAGCTGCGAGGAGGCAGGCAAAGATTCGTCTCTGCTCGAGTGCCCTATACCCTGTGATGACTATGTGGATGGTGGAAGGGGGAGGTTAGGGGCAAAGGGGAAGGCGGGGGTGGGAGTGGGGGAGAGGGAGGCAGCAGAGAGAGCGAGAGAGAGAGAGAGAGAGAGAGAGAGAGAGAGAGAGAGAGAGAGAGAGAGAAGGTTCCGGGTTGCGATTGGAAATGCTGATGGGAAGAGGAGAAAGGACCGCTTGCCATCATAGCCAAGTCAGTATGTGTCCCGGGACGCCGAGGAAAGGAATTCGATTTTATGTAAATTTGGCAATAGTCTGCGCTTTCGGTATCTTTAAAATTTGAATTCTTTATGGTTTGTTTTTGGCTTGTGGAATCTTCTCATTCGTTTGAACTTTTCCAAGGAGGGAGTGGGTGGTTGGAGGAGGGTGGAAGGGGGAGGGGGAGGGCCATTTCCAACTTGGCTACGGCGGCCTTTCCATGTTTTTTTTTTTTTTTACCGTCTTGAAGCCCCAGCCTTATTCCCTTATTTTGTTAACTTGGAGGGAGAGGAGCCCCGTGCGCTTGTCCAGGAAGCAGCGGGTAATGCATAATTGTGCAAGTTTTCGGCGCAGGAAGGGGAGATGGCCTGCGATCCTATGGTATTGCTCCTGAGCAGCATCCCTTGGCCGAGCGTCCATGCAAATCCCTCTTTCCCCTGCCAACCACCTTTCCTTTATGACGTGCCGCCCAAAAAGGAGCATTATTGCATGCTCCCCCGCCATTTTTTGTCATTAATTTTTTTTGGAGGTACGGTAATAATAAAAATNCCCCCCCTATTTCTGTTTTTTTTTTGTGGTGGAGGGTTTGGAGGTGTAATTAATTTGGGCTAGTGGGATTGGCGAGACGACAGATTTGGCGTGATGCGCAACAAACATTTCATTTACAATCGAATACATCTAACAGGTGGAGGGAGATAATGAAGGGAGCTCACGGAGGTGGACGTGTTCGGACTGCCAAGTTGGACCGACCCGGGGTCGGCCCCTGATAAATAACTGCGCCCAAATGAAATCTGATGGCTCCGGATCGCTTAGCATGGCGGCGTTCCGGGCTGCCATTTCGTGAAACTCCCTCATTTTATGCACTTTGCCCAAAGGACACGTGACTCTTGTGCACAATGAGCAATGTGACGTCACCTGCCTTGCTGACGTGCTCAGGCCCACGACGGACTCTCAGGCTGGGCTAATTGATCGTTTACACACTTTACACGCAGGCCGACCAGTCCTGACACTCTTCGTGGCGACGGAATGCGTGTACTGCGCCGGGCCAGTATACCCTGCGAGTCAAGTGGTGCTCGACTGGACACGGGGGGCGGAGGCTTCATTTTGCAATTAAGTGGACAGTGGCCGGAATTGCTTAATTGGATGTCCATATTTTGTTGAAAGACGGACGGTAATTTAACAGAAATTATGCGCCGTAGTTAAATTTAAACGTAACGTTTTATGATTCATTCAACTGTCACAAAGTCATTACCAGTAAATTAGTAATAATTTTTTTTTACAGTTTTATGCTAATTAGGAACCTTCCTTCTGAGTGCTGTTGTAGGATGTGATTTTTGATGGCGATGATCTGGAACAACAGGACAATTTTCTGGCCTGGTCTGGTCTTATAAAGCGGTATATATGATGTGCATTATTGGGTTGCCTATAGCATTTTGCTTGGAAAAGATCCAGAAAAGAAGGCAACATAGCAATAGAAACGTCGTGGGAGCGGTCCTAATCGAATTTTGACTTTTTTTTATTGTGCTCTTGAGTCAGGATGAGTATATCAGTGGAATAGGTCACTCTTTCAGAGGGTATTCGAAGCATTCTTCCGATTGTCACGGAGCTAAAAATGTAACATGGTTTTAACACAACGTGACAATTTGTATCACATTATGTTACACAAGGCCGAAGTGCTGGCATCATCCACTAACTTTTCATTCTAGATAGTAATAATGAAGTAATTTATACACAATGTGAGACATTCCGGTTGAAATATGGAAATGAGATCGGTTCAGTTCCGCTTGTTTTGATAATATAAAACGAATTGTTAAGCTGTCTGCTGTTTACGGATGGATTATTATTATCAGGCTGTCTAGGGCATGTGCTGTTGATGTTAATTAAATATGTAATGCTTTTAAAACAACTATTCTCTCCATAATAGTCATGTAATTGGCTGTGGCTGTGCGGGGTTCTTTTTTTTAAAAAAAAAATGATTCAATTCTGTGTTTGCGACTAATTTTCATTCCGTTCTAAAGCACCATTCGGATTCATTTGCGAGTAAAAACCACATTCAAAATGGCATTTTCTCATCGGATTTGCCCAGAGTACTTGGCCGAACCGCTAACGACAATTGAAGGGAGCCTCCAGAACCGCCATGGATATCGGTGCTAGACTCGTCGGGAGAGTATTAGCCGGCCTAGTGGGCGAGCTGAATGTGTTAGATGAGGTGGATATACGAAAAGAGCAAGTGAGATGCACACTGTACTTAGCCGATAGTGAAGAGAAGCGATATGTAGGCCTAAATGCAAGCAATGGTGTAGAATGAAAAGGCAGTATAGGCTCCATGAAAGGTGAACTGTTGACCTTTTGGTGGGGGAAGTGGTTATGGAAGCAGGATGCATTTAGGGATAGAAAGAGAGGAGGGTTGGGGGTGGAGGGGTTTCCCAGGCGCAATTGGGAAGAGCGGAGGAAAAGCCTCGGTTATGACTTAGTCATCATCCAGGGGTCCCATTGATGCAAGGCTGCCCCAAATTAATGCGGGTCCCAATTAAGTCCCAGCAGACTAAAGCTGGGTCGGACCTTGGGCTTTTCACGGATTCCGGCAGCCGTCTCAAGTCGAGCCGTGCAAATCCGTCATATTGCTGCTAATTTTTGTTGTGGGTTCTGTGGCTGACACTAGAAGGAGAGGGATAAGCGAACCCCTTTCTATGAAGGAATCGTGGTAAGATATGTGTGCCCAACGACTCATCCTGGGGCTCGGCTCAAAGAAGGACTCACATTTTTAAATAGGGATTGTATGGAGGGATTGAGGCCAGAGATGGGACTTGGGAAATGAGTATACTCTCCTGGATGACAGGCAACCAGTCAGCTTTCAGCTGGATTCTAAGGTGCAAGGTGACCCGTTCATTGACTTGTAATCCGGTGATGAAGTAGAGGTTATTTGGTATCAGCACAGGGTGTGTCATGTACTGTCTGTATTCATTATATTAGTTATTTTTTAACTGCTAGAAGTTTATGTCAAATTTAGACAAACGCCGAATTAATACGAATTTTAAAATATTTTAAATTGTGGATAATTACTCACTGTATTCAAACTGATCGACTGGACTTTGAAACCGTTCCTCCGGAGCCTGCTGCATTATTCAGGTACGGCAACGAGCAGGCTCTTTTGCCAAATAAATAGTTGAAAGTGGTTTGTGGTGTCGAGATCGAACGAATAGTGGATGTGGCCATTCATGGATGCTGCTGCGGGAGAGGGGGACGATGGGGTGGGTGGGTGGGAGGGAGCCTCCGGTGGGGTGGTGGTGGTAGTGGTCTGGATGGGAAATTAATAGGTGGCGAGGTGAGCATGTTGGGGCAGGAGGAAAAAGGGCGGATAAATCCCGTCGAGGCGCGACCTTTGACACGCTGCTGCCATTGAGCCCTGGCGAAAGGGAGGCAGGGCGCAACAAAAGGAGAGAAACGGCTCGGTTGGAGCAAAAACCGGGGAAAAAGAGAAGAACGAGAAGCAGCAGCCGCCATCTAACCTATAGACTA
The DNA here is from genome assembly GCA_000934665.2 of Catajapyx aquilonaris. Taxonomy (NCBI): domain Eukaryota; kingdom Metazoa; phylum Arthropoda; class Diplura; order Dicellurata; family Japygidae; genus Catajapyx; species Catajapyx aquilonaris. The sequence continues at coordinate 32,606 of KZ538231.1, read as the reverse complement.
CTACACAGTCTCATTGGGGAACGCGGCGGCCTAATTGAATTTCGATTCCGTTTAGACGGGCAACCCCTCCTCTTTTTGCCCAACTCTTCTTCAACATCAGAACCTGTAAATCAAACGTTTGTTTCGAGATGAAGGCGCAACCAGATGGCCGATTTGCTCATCATGACATGACATGACGTGTGGTGCATAGAGGAAGTGGGTATGCATGAGGCCACACTAATGGACCGCCATAATCAGAGTCCTGGAAGGAGGAGGGCATGCTATGTAATTGTCTCGTCCTCTGTATTAGGTTTAATTGCAACCGCACAGAGTGCAGAGCAATTACGGCACGGAAAGCCAAAAGCATAATATTAGCAGGCTGTGTTGATGCACACACGCCATTTTCTGCACATCTGGTGTCCCCTGGTCGAATGGCATGTTGGCGGACATATCAGCTGCTGTATAAGGTTTTTGGGGGGTACCAGTGGGTCAGTTGTCCTCTATAGGTCATAGGTACGTTCCTCGTGCCACCTTCCTCGAAAGTGCGTCGCATTAGTGTCGCATCCATAAGTCAGCAGCGTGTTTCAGATTGGCGTCTGGAATGAATTAACCGAATCTGCGAGCGGCCTATTCTCAAGATCGACAGAAGATAACACCAGCCCAGTCGTCTATATTCGGAGTATCGCCTTAAATGCTAGGAGGTCAGCGTTTCGTTTAACTTCTTCCACCTTGACATTCGCCTTGCCAGCATTCCGAGCAGATTTAGCATGACCTTGCCAGGTCGTACTTCCGTGATAAACAGCCCAGATGACATACGCCTTCAATGTCATTTTCCAGGTGTAACGAACTCACCTAAGCCACCAACACCGGTACTTTGACCTAATGATTTTTTTTTTAAACCTTCCCTTAACGAGCCTAATCGGCCCTCTTATACCTGACCTGCAGGGCAGGGCAGGGAGTACCTGGTCAAACCATCTGGTTAGATATGATCGATTCCAGCCCGTAATGATCACGTCCTATCTATGCAGGCATCGGCTCTCCGGAGTGCGAATCAAATCTGAACTCAACCTAAGATAATGGGGTTTGGTTAAGACTTTGGCCATGTTCGAAAAACCGTCAGACACTGTCACTTAGCGTCCCTTTTAGCCAGCCAAAATACGGGGTCTTCTCTTCCTCGTCGAACATGAGAGGAGTGTAATTCCCACGCCCCGGGGCCAGATCTATGGCAGAGTTCGTATTCTTGTTTGGAGCTAAGCATAGCAATTATGGTGCAAAAATATGGGCGGTAGTGGTGGGGTGGTGGCTGGTGGGGGGGGNGGGGATGCAAAAGAGTATGGTGGTGGTGCAAGAAGGCAGCCATGGAGTTTGGGGGCCTGGTCCTAATTGGTTGGCGGAGTTCCAAGGCCACTTACAGCGCGTCTCTTGTAATTACCGCGCTCATTATCATATTAGCTCGGAGGATCTCTCCTCGTCAGACTTTCTCCCCGCGGCCTCTACTTGACTCTGCACCCCTCATTCCCATATCACACGGATTCGCCTTTGACCCCTTCCGCTTGCTGCTCCACACCCTCAACCACCACCTCTGCTAGCTAACAAGCGGTTGACTCCAATCCTGCAGCACCTTCGGGTAATAATTAATTAGTCGCGCATTGCTCGTACTTGTGTACCAGTGTGATTGGCTGTATAAAGTCAGAAAAACTGTTGCCATGTAGGAGATCCATGCCCGTGGGTCATTTCCGTTTAATTGGTTTACAAAGGATTTTTCCCTGCTGGCTGCAGGGCTACTGCAGAGAGGGCAGTAACATCTCTTGTGGACTGGTTTCCAGACTGGTACATGGAATTAATAGATTCCAATAAGGTAGGGGTCAATCGGGGAATTGCATCATTGTCGGTGAGCAACAAGTTCAAAAGCGATTCGGCTCATTGTTTATTTACACACTTTGTTGCGAAAGTAGTAGGCCTATATGCGCGTACATCAGAAAGAAAGGAGTAGATTCACTGGGAATTATCAGGATTAATTTGGAATGATCACAATATTCGTGCACCATAGTGAAAGACAGCTGCCATGACGGAAGATAGTCTCAATTAGCGACAATGTCATTTCGTACTTATCAGACCTGCGATCCGAGACTAAATTAGTTATTGATAACGCCGAGAACATAGGCACCCCATCTCTATTCATATGCAAAAATTGTCAATGGAAAAAAAACGTCGCGTAGTGTACAAACAGGATTGTTCGCTTTTGTGTCGAATACTGCGAACCATCCAGGTGTGTCTATCGCGTCATCAGAACGACGCCTGTAATTACGTAATTCAGTTAGCAGTCGTTGTGTTCATTGGAGCACTCCCATTCAGTCACAAATTTTGAATGGCCAAAGTTATACAAGCCCACAGATAATTAACTTCGTTAATTTCTAGGGCGGTTTTGTTTTGCAGGGAGAGACGTGTTTGTCACATTTGCATAAGTTAACGCCTACAGTTTTGTGACACATTCGCACATTACAGGTCTGAATATGGAAGCACGTGCGTCTAGGTCCGATATGCTCCCAAAAACAAGTCCCGAAACGAAAAAAAGGGAAGTAGGGAAGAGGGGAGGAGTAGCCAGAAGGGAAGAAGGGGAAGGGAAAAAAAGGCAGCTGCATGGCGAAGAAACAAAAGGGGCGAAATGTGCCAGTAGACCGTAGGCGTGAAAGCAGTTCCCAAAAAATCCGACCCCCCCCCTCCCCAATTTTTTTGGGTGCACCCCGCCTCCCGACATTCATTGTCCTAACTGGATCCCATCTGATAACATTTGAGGCTACGCAGAACATTGTGGCCAGACTTGGCATTTTTTTTTCCTTCAGCGCCATCCCACCACGTGACGTCACGAGAGGTTTCAGAACATATGGCACGCGTGCCATAGTGTACACGTGAAGACCCGACCTTTGGAACAAATCGGTTATTGGTAACGGGTTCTGTCATAGTTGAGGAGGGTCATATATCGCGCAGGATATACCAAACGTGTCTGGGAGTGACCCTGAGGCAGGGTAGGCTGCTGATTTTTTTGAAGCAAAAAAAAAGTGCTAATTTTGAATTTCAGCAACAGGTTGGTAACGTGTAATTTCAAATCTCAATATGTTGACCTTGCACTGATTTACAGGGCATCAGAATACATTGTGTATTCAAATGAATCCGTAGCAATTAAATGTAATGTACCGAGTAAAAATTGACTGATCACAATTTAATGACCCAGCAGTGTATCTTCCTGCTACTAACGAGACGCTTAATTTAGGCTTATCATTAAGAGGTAAGCATTTCTTCCTGAATTGATATCTAGCTGGACAAATAAATTTGTGCGAATCCATGATGACATGCTCAGAATTATGACGACTTTTTTTTGGAATTAATTTGGGAAATCGATAATATTTTAATAACCGCCATTTTTGGCACACCGGTTAGGCCCCCCCTTAGAGCAGCAGTCCCTCTTCTTACACGACGGGTGTTGGAACATACTTGAAGCATATAGAGACGAGGGGAGTGACGTGCATGCCCTGGGGCGAAATTGCCGGACCATTTCCGAAGTAGTTTGAGAGAACCCACCGTTTCCCCCTCTTCCAATGACACCCTCAAAAGGCGTTCATTAGCAAGTGTTTGGGGCAGGTCGCTCTGCCCAGGTGTTCCCAGCATTCTTCGGGTCTCCCTGACTTTTGTCCTTTCCTTGCCACCCTCCCTGCCCTGCTTTTGTCCACCCAACCGTTTTTCAGAATCTATCTGCGCTCATTTTCTCCCAAAAGGAAAAAGAAAAAAAGAAAAGAGAAGTGGGGGAAGGGGGGATGAAAAAAAAAAGAAAAGATTCCATGGACGGCTAAGGTAGACAGACTGGAGAAATGATGGGGAGAAGGAAAAGAAAGAATATGGCTGCGGGCTAACTACTCTTAACAAATGGGCCTGGCACCTCCGCGCCCCTTGTCACATAAGTTTGGATGAATTGTTTCAAATGCAGGTGCACAATTTCGTGGGCACAGGGGAGGCCTCTTTCGATACTGATTGATCACAGGTTCAATCGTGAGTGGGCGGGGTTTGTGTGTCCAGCAGCTTTATTATAATAAAAAAATTGTCACCAAATTTAAATAAATGTGGGTCTGTCTGATATAAATGTGTGGTGTCCTCGAAAGTGTTGTAAATGCCGGTAGGGAATCCTGTACTACCGTACGACTTGTAACAAATATTTCAATTAAATTGGAAGTTCCATATGTGATGATTTGGACACAAAAAAATGTCATTTTGAAGATGCTGATGCATTGTAGAAACTGGAAGTCGGACACTTTTGATCCCAAACGGGCTTCTAGGAGCTATAACTCGCCGCGTGTAATTGACACACAAAGGTCTTTGAAACTCATCAGTTGCAAGGTCGTGATTGGGGCATACCGTTTTTACTCGACAGGGTTTAGATCCAGTCCATTTCTTAAAAAGGAGCAGGTGCTACCTGTATCGCATTATCAAGGAACTTTAGTAGCATTTAACCAGGATTACCACCACGGCCTCCGAATCCTGTCAAGCGACACAGAAGAAACGTTGCACCTTTGTGTATAAAGTCGCCCCCAGGCGTTAATTTGCCACGTAAAGCCGAAGGTAGGTCTAATATATTTTGGGAGATACCAAGGGCCAAGATTAATTCCGTATTGTTTGAGGTGCCTAGGCTTTCTAGGACCCAAGAGTTTATGTAGGGGGGGACCTGGGTTCATCCTAAATAATGGGACGAGCTGTGCCCGAAATAATTAATTAGGGGTCGAGCCAAAAGGAGTGAGGGGAATAATTTCCCAGGCAGATTGAGCAAATGGAATTTGGAAATGACTTAGTGGAGGACCGCGCCCTTAGGATCGTGACGTGTAAAAATCGGGGCAGGCGTCAATGAGTGTGAGGCCCCATCAGTCATTNGGGGGGGGGGGGAGGCTTCCCAGAAAAGGCAGTGTGGGGGAATTAAAAAAGGCCGCCCCCGAGGTCAAGGGCACATTCCGCCGCCACAGCAGCCGCTCCCAATGACATTAGCAGGACCAAAGGACCACCACCAATCACAGTATATATATTTTTTGCCCTCTTCTTTTAACCTCCTTGTGCTGCTCTCTGTTGGGGGTTGCGCCGCAGGAGTAAGGACAAGAAAAAATATTCGTGGCCGTTTTGGTCGAGTCCAGTTTCGCCGAGTTGCTGGATCGGCCAAATGCTATTCGGCCAAATTGGAACGTTTGAAAAAAAAAAAACTGGTGAATAAGAGGAGATATACTGCAGTATTATATAGGGAGGCTGGAGGGAGCGTTGATGAGCTTCAGGTGCGTGGATTCGTGATTCAGGTTTAAGGCCGCTTTAATTAAGGCCCGGGTGATAAGTGACGACTTGTTGATGACACAAATGGGTAAGTCGACTTCGTGCCCTAAACCAGTTTGGGGGCCGCAATAGATTCTTTTTCCGTTTCAGAGTTATGTGGCCAAACATTCCACGGGTAACTTGTTGGACACGGGGAATTTGGTATGATCGAGATCAGACCCTTTTACCTGATTTAAAACCGAGCGCAACTTCTCCTGGTCCACGGCTTCATTACCCCCGGTGTTATAACGATAATATGCAAATATCCAGAATCGTTAATGAGCGTTAAGACGGTTTGAATCTGATTTATTTAATGGGATCCAACGGCGAGAGAAGGGGCGGGGATGGATGGAAGGAGAGAGAGAGAGAAGAAAAAAACATCAACTGATTTGCCAGGTTCATCGCACTGTGTGTACTGGGATTATCATGTAGGAGAATTAATTCGTATCCCCTGCCGAGACACGTAGGAAACAAATGATTGTCACTACTCGAATCTCCCAGGCGTGAGTGACCCTTCGACTTGAACTTATCAATAAGACGAATGGGAGTCGTACAACGATGCCAGTTTGTCGAATTGACATTTTTTTTATACAGGTGGGTGGGCCTCCGTGACAAGTACTGTTGCCAAACTTTTGAGAGTAATCCGAAATTTCAAAAAAATTCCGGTCACTAAGCGTTGTGAGGTCTCACTCGCGCCATCTCTGGACTGACCGTAGAAGCGGGTGTGTTTGGCGGCGATTTTCGGTGAAGGCTTCTTTTTACTCGGACGTTCGATGTTGTTGGGACAACTCTTCGCTGCTAATTGGACAGGTGCTGGTCACCGGGTCAGATCCAACCACTTGGCCGCCACTCTTCGTTTCCTCCCCCGCCCCCAACTTCCGTGCTGCTTTTTTTTTAAACTGGAGCCCACTTGGACAATGACAGATCCGGAAAAAAATTGTTGCGGGTGTTGGGTGTGACTGCTCCTGTCATGTCAGTTGGGGTTGCACCTGACAAAAGGTGCAGTGCCTAGAAGTACATGCAACCGGTAATGAAGTTAATAATTTGGGTAGCCCACATCATCTGTCGCAGGGTTTTACTGCTGATCCTCACGATGTCTGTACTGGCAGTAATATGTAAATAGGGCGGAGGTCGGAGGGAAATGTCAAAATGGCTGCTGAATGAGTATAGGATAAAAAAGTGTCTATATGTAGGATGGGGCGGAGGACTATAGAGCGAGCATCAGCATCTCGGTCCAGCAGCATCCCACCCCCTAAGGCCTTTCCTACCTCCCTGCCTCCCTCTACCACCCACTGCCTCCTTTTTTTCCCCCACGGCGTGGTGGTGGTGAGGAGAGCCCCAGCAGTTTGCATCGTTCGTGTTTTCATCTGAAATGGCCATCTAAACTATCGATCGGCCGTCGTTCGTCCGGGGGTCGGAATCAATGCATTTTTTAGGAGCGTCTTATGTCTTTTGCATGTCGGAGCAGCCCCAGCCCCCCGACAGTTCTCTCAGAGGAGAAGAGATGCCAGAGGAAGGAATGAAGGGAGGAGAATATGGCAGGGGGGGTGAGTGAGATGAGGGCAAAAGGGCGCTGTCCGACACCTTCTAGCAGGATGTACAGGATGATTGCAAAGTTGTGGTCATTAATTGCAAACGGCGGTATATCCTAGTGAACCAGTGTTGTGGCTCTGACGTCCCCATCCCTTCCATGCACCCCCCCTCTCCCCATCTTCTTGTTCTCCTTTCCTACTCCTCGCACTCCAAAATTGCTTCATATTTCTTCTGATCGCCATTTCCGCTTCGAACGCAGAACTCGTTCCTCTTTGAAGCACGGCGTTTCACAAGCATGACGCCCTTTTGTGTTGCGGCGGCTTGGCAGTGGGGGCAGGATGGTGAAGATGGGGGGGAAGGAGGAGATGAGAAGGGGGGAGCCAAGGGGGGGCTTCTTTTTCGGACCTACCCCTACCNCCCCCCCCCCCCCCCACAGGTGCACCTGCAGTGCATCCTGAGCATGTGGGGAGCAGTCAATTGTGAAACGATCTGGTACACAGGATGGTTCAATAGGAGAGCACCCTGTATATGTATATATAAAAAAGTGATGCTAGTTTTCTGTAGTGGTGATGGCGGAAGGAAAGGAGAGGGGGTGGTAGGAGGGGGAGGGGGGGAGAACAGCGCTGCTTCTTGGCCATCCGGGAGGTGGAGAAATCAATAAGCTGGAGGCGCTCTAAATGATTTATCAGGTCTTCAGACAGTTGCCTTTATTTCTTGACATGTCTTTGCATTCCGGGCTAAAGTTGCCTGACGTACGTCCCAGTCAAGGCTCCTTTTTTTTGAGAGGGGGGGGGGAGCGGCCCACCGCCCTACCAATTGCTGGCCTCAGCCAGCCTGGAAGACGTGTGACACTATTCATTTCAATAATAATTAATTTGCATCTTACTGGTCCGAATCAAACCTTATGTGGGGGGTGGGAGAAAACGGGTTCACCCACCCACCCACCCACCCCCTTTCTGACTAGTAGAACCCCATCACCCAAGCTGCATCGTTGCCCTTAGCAACGGGAGATGGCAAAATGAGGGGGTGGGGGTCCTCGACACCATTGCTAACCGGATTTGAAGCCCGCTGCGGAAAAAAAAGTAGGGGCTCGATATTTCCTACTGGAGGAGGCCCGGAAGCGAGATTTCCATGCCGTCGCCATCTCGCCTGGGATGTCGATTAAAAAAAAGCTAGCCTACATGTACTACTTGTACCTATAAGATCATGTTTCCCACTTAAATCAAATTGCGAGAAAAAAAAATTATTAATTACTGCAGAATACCTGTGTGTGTCCGATAGAGTGCAGCATCAGCTGCTACAGTTCATTACATTGCAGATGGCCGCCTGCTATTACGCATGCGCAATGATAACCTGGGAGTAAAAAAGGCGAGCGCAAATCGGCAAACTTTCTCAACTTTTAGTGTGGTTTTGGCTGGTGGAGGTTTTTTTTGGGAGGGAAGTTTTTAGGAGGTAGGCGGGTGGGAGGATTTAGGGTGGGTGGGGAGGGGGTTATGATGGCGTCGGGAGGCGTCTCCTCCTCTTTTGCCTTGGCAGACGCCGGCTCGCTGTCCTCCGACATTATGAATAAAAAATTAACGCGCTGGTAAACGCTTCCCAGCCACTTGGCCGCCTTTTGTTCGATTCGCGGGCCCCCCCGGACACTAAATATGGTTCATGAGCCAGCAATGATGGCCGCCTCCCCCCCCCCCCCTCAAAAAATGGGAGGAGAAGGAGGGGGGGGGGGGGAAAAAAACCTCCAGTCCGCAGTCCGCACTCTAAATCACCTGCCAAAACTCATTCTGGCCTCGGTATATGACCAAGTTGGCTGAGGGTTGATGCAACTTCCAGTCTCCAGCTGCGAGGCTCGAATCCGTGATTTTCTTGTATTTGCTTTACTGTTTGGGCCCCGCAGAATGTAGGAATTTACTGCTGCTAAACTTGAACATATCAACAGGGGTAGGGAAATGTGTATAAATGCAGAACGCATTCAGATTTATCGAGCAAAAAAGGAACTGCTGGGTAAGAATTTGGACCAAAAATGGCATCACCCATGTGATCGGTCCTCGAACAAATTCATCAATATTTTAGTGGAGGGTTCACAATCAGAACTGAGTTTACTGCAATTACAAGTCGGTATAAAATATGTAAAAAAATATATCGGTGGCTATATGTGCACTGACATCTAACTGCAGAAACCTGCAACCATTGTCCTGCGCCAACTGTATGGACATTTAAGTGCATTTGCTGCAATCACACTATTGCAATGTCCAGGTTGAGAATACACACCGCCTTGTTATTTTTTTCCCCCTCGACCCTCCTGCTTCAGCATGTGTGATTCTAGGTAGTATTTAGGGGGTGTGTAAGGATAATTATTTTAACTCTGACCGGCTTAATCACCGGCAGCTAATTTAAAGTTTGCGTGCTAGGGGCAAAGGGACGAGGACCTTTCGTTGCGTCAGTAATTACCAAGGGCAAAAGTTTGAGCCTAGATGTAGATAGGCAGGTGCCTGAGAGGCTCATTCCACTTACCAAAATGTAAGAGCCCCTTAATTGGACTCGCACGCATTTCAAAATGTCAAAGCGACTCATGTGAAACCGTGTGTTTACATGGCAGTATATATATGCCAACTTTTTTTTTTTTGCGCTCGTATATGTATCTTTTTTTATGCCCGGCACAATTTTTGATAAGAAGGCCATTGAAGTATGGCGCTACTTGGCGGACGCTAATGCTCTCCGATGATATCCGCAGCCAGGATTTATCTGGCTCGACCTGAAGCTTTGGGGAAGTCAGCTCCTTGCTTGCAATCTTCTATTTTGAAAGTGTCCCTCCCGCTTTCGTTTCACTCGCTGGAAACAAATGAACGGAGGAAGACCCAGAGAAATGAGAACATTACGAGAATCTCCCCTGATTCCTTCCACCGTATTTATGACCCCCGTCTCATAGATTTGCAAAGGCCGCATTGATTACTGTTGATCTGGCATTTGTAAATTGATCCTGGGATTTGGACTGGACGAGAAGAAAAAAAAAAGGCAAACAAGGACTAAGGTGCGAAACGGTCCTTTTTTTTCTGGGGAAGGGACCTGGTGTTGTCACAGCCGCATAAAAGCGGCGCATTGTCGGCGTGCTCAAACTGCTTCTGGCCAATCCATCTGCTTGGATGGATGGACGGACGGAAGGATATCCCTCCTACTTTTTTTCCCCCGTCTTTTCTTTTCCTTTTCTTGTCTCCGTGGACGACCCATCTGCTTTGCTGCAAAGGGCTGGGTGGGGGGGTGCCATCTGGACATAGGCCGTTTTTGGAAACACGCTAAGCCGGCCAATTGGACCCGGGGACATCCATGCTTGGGGAATTGATTTGGGGAGTGATTCTTGTCCGCTTGCTTGCTCCCTGCCTGAAGAAGAAGAAGAAGAAGGGATGGCTATAATAGGGGGGGAGGCTGCAGTTAAATCTTAGTTGGAAGTGAAAAGCGATACGCACGAGCAATTGGGAAGAAGGCCGACCAATCTGGGCCCCGCCAACTTATAATGAGTCTGGAGGTTGATGACTTTCAAGAGTTCGCTTTTGGGCAGGTGAGAAAGAAAAAAAAAAGGACAAGAAGGACTTCTCCCACATCGTCCATTTTTTTTTAAAAAAAAGGACGCAGCTTTCCAAATCAGGAGGTGTGACTTTATATTGTTAAGAGCTTGGATGTCGTTGTATAAATTAATAATTGACTTTTTGGCGTCAGTTCTTTACAGAGAAGGTTGGCGAAACTAGTTTGAAGTTTCCCTGAGAGCCATAAGGGAAAAGGGGAGGGGGGAAAAAAGTGTTCCCAATAGTCTGGGAAATTTTCGATTATCAGTAGCGCTTTTTTTACTGTTCGGGCTGACGAACTGCGTAATATCGACACGAGTCATACCAAAGGTCGGTGAAGCTTTAATTCCGAATCCCAGCTCGTGAGAAATCAGCGTGCCACCAGACACTTCCAAATCGAATCGAATGATTGAGATATGCAGTCTCACGGGAAAAATCTCCCCTCTTGTAAGTTTTTGTAACCACCATTTTCTTTTGACACTTTAAAGAAAAAAAGGCTGTGACGATTAATCGGCGATAAATCATGCCGCGAAAAGGTGTTAAATATGTCGACCTTTGCACTGGTGCACAGGTGTGTGTTGGAATTACTGTTGGAAAATTTTTACCTTTCCACTTTTGGGTTGAATATATTTTTTGTGTTCGACCAGGTAGGGGGGGGTTGTGGTTCTTTCCTGCCGGCTGTTGGTGGCTTCCAACAAGCAGAGCGCCAGAAAATAAGTCTTTTCCTCCTTCGTGCCCCGCAGTAATTAAGTCGGCGGGTAATTTTGCATGGGCACGACCCCTAATTAAAGGAGACGCAGCCTGGAATTAAGTGTGTTATTTATTTGACAGCCGTCGGAAAGGTAAGCGGGCGTTTGATGTGCCTTTCGGTTGTTTGTGGCTCCAACCGATGACGTGCTGCGAAAGAGACTCTACATATATGTATTATTTTTTTTGTACTAATCCATATGCCGAGTATGTGAGATATATGTGGGGGCCTTTTAAGGAATAAACTAAATTAATCCCCTAGGCTCTCCCTTGATTTTTGGTGCAATTTCCATCTCTTTGTAGACATGTAAATGGAGGGTGGATTCTTTTTGATCTATGCACGGGCAAGGGGAGCATGAAGAAAATGACAGCGAGTGATCATTGCGCTGGATCATTACTGCGAAATATATAGCATTTGAATGATGCAAAGAACCGGCGGGCATCTGCATTTCAGATCCGTCGGTAGAGGTCAGCACGTGCTGGCCATACTGTACGCATTACATGGGAGGTAGGTAAGTGAGGACCACTTATTACAGATGAAGCATGTGTCTTTCATGTACAAGTCGCGTTTTGCCTAAAAGTGTTCCGCTATGGATTTATCGCCTTGTTTACGTCCCGAACTGCGCCCATACTTGGATGCGATTCTCATTGGAGTGAGAGAGAGAGAATTTAAATCATTCCTGTCCAGTTTTTCTCACACGTAACTTTGGCATGCGGCCTAAAAATTTGCCACATTAGGCGATGGCCAATTAGGAGGGTATCACGGCCCATGCAGATCAGTTGGGTGAGATACGGAGCTTGTGTTGCCTTTGGTCCCCTCTGGTGTCGGGGAGCCGTCGATCTTTGTAGCTCTTCGGCAGAAGGGGCGGGTGTTAGCCGATATTTTATCTCATTTCCGGGTATAAATGTCCTGTTCAACACACACTTTTCGAGAAGGCTTCGGCCATATTCTCGCCGCCTCCCTCCCAGCTTTTCCTTCCTGCATTTCTTGCTCTTGCCAACTTTTTTTTTTTTTTAAGAGACTTGCGGTTTTTCAGTATTGCCGCATGTTTACAGCGTACATTGCAAGGGTCGCAGAAAAGCAGGGCACAATTACGATTCAGTGGCGAATTAAAAATGAATGGCGGTGTTGGAGCCCCCGTCACGAAACTCAATTCCTTTCCGATTTCACTTTGGAAGCAAAATCCGGTTATCTTGACAGTTTAATAAAGTTAATAATGTCTGAGAGGACAGTCGTAAGCCCAGGTGCAGGTGGATCGTAGCGGGGGGGGGTTTGTTCCGTACGTTTTTGGCCCCGATTTTTTGGTTGTGGGGAGATGTGGAAATATTTAGTCGCGCGGGTTTCTATTCGATCGGCGGTTGCCTCTTGGCAGGTAGACCATTGACGGCATGATTGCGGCTTTCCTGACTCCCACCCCCTTCTCCCACTCTCCTCCCCCACCTGCTCAACCCTATCCGCTCAATATACGTTCCTCATGTAAAATACAGCACGTGCACAGGTGATTCTCTTGCCAGTTAGCAGGTGACATTCTGAACTGAGAAGAAAGCGGAACATTTTCAGAAACATAACGGTCATACCTGTAATTAAATCAGGCATTGTCGCTAAATATTCATATCTCTCGTTTTATTCTGGAAGTGAGACCCTGAAAAAAATGACGTGTTCCTGTCATATTACATCACGCAAAAAAAATGAGAATCAATATCCCGGCATTACGTGATTCGCAACGTTGCTGTCTGACACAAGTCACTGTGCCTCTTTGGAGTCATGCAGAGGTAGATCAATGTCTTATTCGGATCTAAGTACGTGCCTCTTTCTTATGGATCCAAGCTTGTCAGCGCAGTAAGCACATAATAATATTGATAGCTTAGGTGTCCTGAAGTTGTCCTGACATTTTGTATGTCTAATTGCGACCTGATGAAAAATGCAAGAGGATGAAGCAACCGTTACCGGAATGGATGCCATGGAAAGACATGAATTTTTCACCATCTCGAGAGCGCTCCCTATTGGGATAAGCCTGGGTCGGTATATGAAGAAACAAATGACCCTAATCAATGTCGCTGTATTATGCTTAGGGATCCTCCAACTTCCTGACAACCTCGGGCATGAATTAGTGTCAGAGTCGATGCGTTTGCACATTTAGTGAGTGAAAAAGGCCTTCACATCTGCTGCTCCGACTCCTTCGAGACGCCGCCGGAGGAGGTAATTTTTCCCGGTTGATGACTTAACCGTTTCGAGCCTTTTTTGGGTGGGTGGTACTGGGCGTCCAGTGAGAAACATTGACAAATGTCAAAGTGCGAGGGAATCGTGCAGGGAATGCCAGATGCTGATCAAGAAAAGGGGATTTAATTGGAGTTGGGGGGGGGGGGGAGGGGTTTTTTGAAAGTGCGGCTCCCGGAAGGCAGGTTGCGTGGGTTAACATACACTCGATCACTCACTCAACGCAATACACGCATGCGCAATTAGGCATTTTTTTTAGCGAGTGTCCCAGGTGGAGGGAGAAATGTATACTGCTTTTTTGAACTCCCATAAGGGGATGGTGCTGCAGAGAATGACCTGACAGCTGAAACTCCATACGTTTATTTGCATTCAGTGGCAGGGGGTGGGGGAAGAATTGGGGGAGAAAACGAACCTTTTTTTTTCCATAGAAGGGATATTTTTCCCACGCGGACATCCGGGGAAATTTTGGCTTCCCCAACTCGTTTTTACTGTGTAAACGTCCCAAAAATTCCAGGGTGATCCCTTGGGGGGGTTTGGAAAAGGCAACTAACTTTTAGAGGAAAAGAAGCGAAACCAAGTGTGAGGTATAGGCTGTCCAGGTGCGACGTTTGGTCTTTTGTCCCGTTTCACAACCACGGGGGTTTTATACCTCAGCAAATGTTTGGGAGAGAAGTCATCCCTGTTTGTCAAGGAGTGAGAAGGAAATAAAAATCCCAGATGGGGGAGACTACTTTTTTTTTTTGTAGAGTTTGCCAAACAGTGCGTTGTGAGGCTTAATCGGAGTAAATTGAGTGGAATGGAGAGCACAGGAAGTATAGTAAGCTTTTGCAAATGAAGTGCGTGCGAGCTGATTAAGCGTGGGGCACGTAAGGGCCATTATTGGCCATTATACACGTGGTGCACCCCCCCCCCCCTTCCATATATACCACCACTCTCAGGAGCTGCATGTCGTTCCTTTTTACATGACAAACCCATTCGCAATAATTTTGACCTTTGCAGTGAGCACAAATCCCTCAAGATAAGCCCGGTGGATGGGTGCTTTGATTGAGCGAATGTTGGGTATGTGTGTGTGTGTGTGAGGTGAGAGAGTGAGGGTATGGGGAGGATGTCATTTATCCTGACGGATAACTGGGTCCTAATGAAGCATCAGACTGATGGCTAGATGGATGGTTGCACACATGGATTCATGGATATATGGATGGACGGACTGATGGATGGATGGGTGAGTGAGTGAATGAATAAAGAGATGGATAGCAGGAGGAGGTAACAATGTATGTTATGTGGGTAAGCTTTTTGGCCGCCCGCAGGCAACAATAATTAATACGTCCCCTGCGTGCCAAAAATCGCGGTAAGGAGCCCGTATACGTAAATTATACATCGCTGGGTTTTTGTGGCAGGTGTTGGCTACCATGTGTCCAAAGTAAGCAGGACAAGGTCCCTAATCATACATCATCAGCCCGATATTTGTTTAAATTTTTTTTTGAGTATACGAGTTAACGAAATGAACAGTTTAGCAGCGTATAGTGCGTGACGTTCATGTTGAAACGTAACGCTGCCCTCCTCCCCGCCCTGAGCGTGACGTGCGAGGTCACGGGCCAGTTGGTCAAAAACAGACATGCAGGCTAAAAGGAAACGAGTTTTTTTTTTCACACCCACTGCAAATGCATTAGACTTTCAG
>KZ538231.1:0-17274 GCA_000934665.2 Catajapyx aquilonaris | reverse complement strand
GGGGGGGGGGGTGGATGGGAGGTTTGGGCCACCGCCGACCAGACATGAATATGTATGGCGGCCTCTTTTTCCTCTTCCCTTTTTCTTCTCACGCGGATGCTGCTGCTTCTGCCAGCGCTTCCTTCCTTCCGACTATCTCTGGTCATCTTCAACTTCACTTCCACTTGACATTTTTTTGTTAACCTTTCCTGCTTTGCTAGTCTTGCCTTGTGTCCTCTGCGAATTAGATTAGTTCAGGGGGGGGAGGCTTTCATACTGTATATGCAGGCTGAATTTCAAATTACTGTAGTGCGGGCATGATAGGGCTTATCAGGGGAGGCTCATCTGCTGGGTCATTCTCTCTAACAGGAGGAAAAATGACGGTGTAGTTGAAAATATTATTTATTTCCGACCCGGTGCGTTTTTTGGGAAGTTGTGTAAATCATCTGGGAACATCTCAATGATTCCTTATCATTCGATTAGCGAGGGGTGGGTCATTATTTTAAATGATGCCTCGTTTGTCACTCCTTCTTCCTTAATTATGTTCTATGTTGTCTTCGTCGAGCAGTCTCATCCGGCGTATCTTAATTGTGACTAAAAATTCCAGTCGTTGAATCCGCTAAGATATTGGGACGAGTTGCGCGCTTTTTATTATCCTTTATGGTATATTTGATTTGGCAGACAAGGACTGGGAATCGATTGCAAGCCCATGGAAATGAGAGTAAATGCCTGGGTGGATTGTGCAATCGTGGAAATATTTGGAAGAAGGGTTGACGACCCAGGGTTTTTTAGGCTTTAGAGGACGACCAATGTCAGGAGAGCATAACTAACCTGGCAGCAGACCCATAACCCCCGTGGTGCCCAGCTGGCCTTGACACCTGCCCAGGTGTCCCGCCGACAAAGGTGCATACAACAGCCACCAAAATCAAGTCCCCATGCACGCTCGTACGTGGACGCGATCCTACAAGGAAAATTGAGGAAGCCCACAAAAAAAAAAGGATGTTGCCAAAAAAAAGTGGCCAACCAGGCACGTCATCGAACAGTAGCCGCCGATAAATTAGTCAGGAGGCGACGTAATGAAATTTAATAAAGACGTGGCACGCCGTACACGCGCGTAAGAACAACTGGATTCACCTAAGATGACGTATTGCAGGCTCTCACGCGACCCATTTTTTTTTGAGAGGCATACCATGCGACAATGCAAGTGCATTAATTGCACATTTGCGCAGTTGTCGGAAATATTTCGGCCATATTTATTTGAAGGGGGCACCACCACCTACAGGATCCAAGGTCCGGATCGATGCATTTGCAATGAATTACCCTCGGAGTTGAGAAAGGAGACGTTTGAAAACCTTGGTGCGGAATGGAGTACTGAGGAGTCAAAAGGGCGGACAGGTTTCTTCATTAACGGCGACGTTGACTGCTTTAAGAGGGCATATGTTGGGCATGGAATGACGCAAGATGCCCTATGTCTTTTCCCACCCATCACCGAAGGGCCCCCTGTAAGGCCGCCCTTGTACTCCTAATTACCTGTCTTCTAAATTATCTTTATGTCCCGATGGGCGGGGTCTTTTTTCGCTTCTGCTCATCTGCATCTTCACCTCGGCCTTTTTGCTGGGCTGCTGCTTTTTTGTTTGAAGGGGTAACGTCCGGGTACCGGATGCAAGAGTATTTCACATGTTAATTGTCTGATTTGAAGTGTTTTGGAGGACAGAACAGGAATGTTGTGCAATTCGGTGGGTTGCATATCTCGCAGGATACTCTTCTAAAACTGTCAGTATTTTTTTTATTTATTTAAATAATGTGGAACATGGCGGTGACGGTGGTGCTATAGAGCACCACCGTCGCCCTGTTTTAAAAACCGGAGGGTGTTCCAAATAACATGTCTTTAGCGCCGCCCATTCCCACCTTTCATGGTCGTGTTCAGCCAAGCCATTCTGGATAAGCAGATAGCGGGGGCTACATGTGTCACGCGAAGAAGCAATCGCCTTCCAAGTTTCTGTATAGCACGGTTGGCTGATGCTGTGCATGGACAAGGGTCAGGTCGGCCATTTTGGATTTGCGTCTTTTTTCCTTCTGGTTCACCCTGTGTAGCCTGGAAGCAGGGTCATTGCTTGGCGACATGGTCTCTCCCTTCTCGACTTATATAACATATACTTATATTCCGAGCCGGCTCCCTTCTTTCATTAGGAAGTTTGCATGGAGCCAGCAACTTTTATGACGGACCCAGCAGCTCGGAGGTGGAGGGAGGATGGGAAGGGGGGGGGGTGCGGAAAACTAGTTGGAGGGAAGGAGAGGGAGGGGGAAAAAAAAGAGGAGGAAGATGGGAAATAAGGAAGAAGTTTGCAGTCGGGAGATGATTGAAATGAATTGAGCGCGATGGGCAGCAAGGGGGAACAAAAGAGGGCGACTTGAGACTGCAATCCGAACCCATTGGACTCATCTTCCGCCAGAAAACCCCACCCAGCAAAAACAGATGGCCAGTGGCGGGGAGGATCGGTCAGACGCAACAAAGACACGCTGAAAAAGGCCACTTGTGTTGCCCCCAAACTTGTCCCGGTCCGTTTTACTCGCGTCTGTCTTGCTGTCATATGATGGGAGACAAAAAAAAATATATAAGAAGATATCCCTGTCACCAGTGGTATATAAGAAGTTTATATCCATGTAATACATGTGGTTGTATATAAACAAGAGGGCGATTTAATTTGAGATGGACGTAATAAGTGACAGGAGAGGTGGGCTTTGAGGTGGTGTAAAATCCAGACTGACAGAGTGAGAGGAACACAGTCGACGCTTCCAGAAGCACTTCCCTCCTCCTCTTAAGAATGCTTTTCAAGCTAACACCTTTTCTAGATATATCGATTGCTTTTCTCCACCTCCCTACCACCCCCCCAGCTTTCCTCTTCCTCCTCCCACCACCTTCCCATACGCTCGGGAAAATTCTTCCATTTGAATTTGCCATCGGATTCCACAGCCGTCTCCTGCACCCCCCCCCCCCTCCCCACCTCCCTCACACGCTCCTTCCATCCTCCTCTCCCTTCCTTCTGGGCCTACCACCCCCCCTCCTTCACATCACCCCATAAAACAGGGTACGTCACTGGGTGAATTCCATCATGAGGCGAAATAGTGAGAAATATACAGTAGATGGACAGCTAGCCATGCGTGACTATACTATGCGCTTCAAAAGTTTATTAAAATCTTGGGTCAAGATGAGGGATATTCACACACCCACTTCTTTTCTTCCAAGCATGTTTTAGAAGCTACATGCTTGGAACAGAAGAAGTGGTTGTGTGTATAGCCCTAATCTGTAGGTCTGGTTGCACCATCTCCAGGAAACATTTTCCGGCTGGAAAAGAGCCAGAAAAGTTTGATATTCATTATGGACACCAATGCTCGCAATTATGAATATCAAACTATTCTGGCTCTTTTCCAGCCGGAAAATGTTTTCTGGAGATGGTGCAACCGAACGTAAAGGAGCTTGGACCAAATAAATGGCTCCGCCTCATACAAGCCAAATGACACCTCCTAGAGAGGGAGTTAGGCATGTGAAGGCCAGTCATTTTGACCACCTCATCTGATTTGCATACAAATGTGACAGCATGGGTGCCAACATGAGCATATCGTCTCCAACCCTCACCTGCTGTGATAGCCACCTTTCTGAAAAACTGGTGGTGCTTTGGACACCCCACCCCCCGACACGCGCACATAATTTGCGAGATGAGATTTTTGAGACGATGTGGCCATTTTGGGTCACCCCTTCGGAGCAGGGTAGCCAGATGGTTTGTGTCTAGCACGCGACACATCTCGAGCCTCCCCCCCCCCCCNCCCCCCCCCCCTCAAAAAAAAAAGCGCAAGACAGCGAGAGAGAAAGAGAGAAAAAACAACAACAGCGAGTATTTTCTCTTGGGTGGGTCATAAATGAAGAGGGAGAGTGCAAATATAGAAGGGGGGTGTGTGAAAGAAGGCGTGGCCTGTCTCCGGTTGGCTCCGACGTGGCAGCGGTGCATGTAAAGCATCGATCCTGGAAGATGGTGCAGCAGCAGCAGCAGCAGGAGCAGAAGCAGCAGCAGCAGCAGCAGCCTCCTATAGCTTTACGTAGCTCCTTCTTGGTCCCTCAGGAGAGCCGCTGCCATATTTTCATCGCTTTATAAGAACAGATTTGCCAGCGCTTTTGCTGCTCGGGGGGCTCACTACTCCTCTCTTTCGGTATGCCGGGTAGAGCAGCAGGGACACGAGAAGGGATGATGCAAGCTGACTATTTCTTAATGTTGCTTCACCTGGAATTTCAAACAAGAGCCAGAAAAAATTTCAATGTGAAACGGAAAAAAAAAAGTTGGAGCACATGTGGACGTATGCAACCGCTATCACTGATGAATTTTTCAGAGTTATAAAAAATATAAATAGAAAAAAAACTACCAAATATATCCTGTGGGTATGCAACCATCATCACTGATGCGTAGGTGGTTTCATACCCACAGGATAATATCTGAATTTTTTTTATTCGTCTTTAAATTGACGCAGTTGAACAGAGTTTGCGGACAGACTTTTCTTGAAGAATCTGCAGGCACACTTTATGGCTTGTGTTAAGAAGAAGGGGGGAAAAAAAAGCGCATAGGCCGAACGCGGCGAGAATTGCAAGCTCCGAACTTAATGAGATTCATACGACGGCGCAAAGGCATAATGCAAAGTGGATGGCATCTGTTTTTGCTGGCCCTGTGGTATGGCAGGGGGATGGCTTAAGACGCACCTGAGGCTCGAAAGGTCAGCATCTCCACTTAATCCTGGCGGGGCAACTTGTCTCTTCCCTTACCCCTTCCATTTGCATAAGAAGCCCATTTTGAATTAGGACCTCAGCACAAGCTCACCTGCGATACAACATTGGTTGTAATTAACGAGTTCTTCCCCCCAGCCTGTGACGGATTATGCTTAGTGACTTCTGGAAGATAGTTTTTTTTTTGTGGGTGGAGGACTGACCGCGAAAACTTTGCTCTCACTCGTCGCCATTCCCTTCCCACCCCCCAGCTCTTGATGGCAAAGTTGTACTCAAGTTGGTGGAAAGCGAAGAAGGAAAAAATAGAGAGGGAGAGAGAGAGGGCTGCTGTTCAGTATGCAAAGCGGGCTCTGAGTTACGACCTCCCCGTAAGGATCCGCCCGGCCCGCTATTTGGAAAAGGGTGCTAAATCTTGCTCCCAAATTAATGGTGCAGCTTAAAACAGTGCGGGAGGAAAAGGCTAGGGGGGGACCAGGATCATCTTTGACTCAGGGTGTCCTTGTCTGTAAAAAAAAAAGTACTGCATTGTTGGGTCAGTTGCAAGAATAGGTCCGGCAAAGAGGCTGGGTTGAGAAGAGGATGGGCTGCCATTGGCCAGCGGAAGCGGGTGTGAAATATTAGGGAAACGGGTTGAAAATCTTTGATTCGCAGGTTGGCAGATCCTGCGCACAAGGACTTCCTCTCTCTCTCTCTCTTCTCTTTTCTCTCTCTCTTCTCGGTTCTCTCATCACTAATTAACAGGGCTGCAGGCTTCCGTTGGAGGCGCCACTTAGCGGGTCGGTTCCAGGATCGATTCCAGGATCCTGGAGGAAAAAAAAAAAAAAACGGGGTGACACCAACCAGGATATAGCGTCATCATCATAATCATGATTATTATGACTGCCATCCAGCTCTAACCCCTTCCGAGGTTAATTAGGGGGCGTTGTCATTACACTGGGGATGAAGATGTTCAATCCTTCCTGAATATAAGCATATAGGATTGTTACTGCTGCAGGAAATGATATTTCTAAACTCGGAAACTCATTGGCGTGAGCTGATATAAGAAGTGGGCATGCAAAGCTGCTTGATTGGTTGCGGATTTAATGACACTTATTGAAGTAATTTTCAAGGACCCTTTTTTTTTTTTTTTGAGGGGGGTAATGTGCAAAGCGAAAAAGGCAGATGGAATCCTATGATGGTGGTAGGTAAAATTGATGAGTTTTGTGCGTGCGACAAAAATATTTTTTCCCAATCGGTGCGGAAAAAGGTGGCGAGTCATGCGCACCTTCCCCATATTGGTCATGTTTGTCGTGAGGATTTATTTTTTTTCTGGGTCAAGGAGGCCAATTATTTGAGTGTTATGTGTGCCAAAGTTGCGGAATCGGATTTTTTTTGCGATATTTGCGTTTTCAAAATTTGCAATTTGCTAATAGGGTTCGGGATTCCCCGGATGTGCGAAAAGTGAGCAAATAGAGATAGAGAGTGATTATTGGCGGGTGTTTGTCGTGACGTCATGGTCACTGGGAGTGGACTATGTTGCACGCTTCGGCCAAAGAGTGCTAGAGGAAGGCGTTGCCATCACGCCATTTGCCACTTGCCTCATAGATCAACCTGCACCAATCTATTCACATTGTCCAACAGGGTGTCTAGGTGTTGCTGTATTTTTGTCTCCTGCATAAAGATCACTCAGGAAGGAGAGAGGACGAAGGGGGGGGGGGGGGGGGGGNCTCGATCGCCTTAGGAGCCTTAGCACTGCGATTGGAATTCGCTGTTACTCAGGATAATGGAAAATCAATTTGCTTTCTTTTGGGCAAAGAGTGTGCCGTGTGACAGGATTTGGGGCCCTGACGTCATTCGATTCCTCCTTGGAGAAATCTCCCCTACTCACATTTTGAATTTTTGGGAAGGTGAGGGTTGCTAGGGATAGTGGGAGGCAGAGAGGCAGGCAAGCTTGGAAAGGGAGATGTGTGTCCGGAGTGAGGCGAATATCATTATCCAGGCGAGAGAGGAGAGGACCAATAAAATGGCTGCCTGAAATCGGAGAAGCCCTGAAGACCTTTCCCCCCGCACTCCATGCAGATTCTGCCAACATTGCAAAAACACACACCCATTTTTTTTAAATATTATTATATGTAAAATTTGCATCTTGTTAGTTTCATATCATGTAAGGTGATACGTTGGATGAATAGGTCGTACAGACTGGGTTGAAAGTGGGAGAGAGGGGGGGGGGGAGCAATCCCAGGGGTGAAGCTCCTCCTTGGGGGATCCCTGGATCATTTTTGGCAAACATGACGCGCAGAAGACGAGGCGAAATCCAATGTCACCCAACCCCTTGCTCTTCCACACCCCCACACTCTTTACCACCCAAGGCTACGATAAGCACAAAGTGTGAAGATATCCCACCCCATGCCTGCACCTTCCACGCCATTACCATATTCCACAAAAATCTAATCCTCCTTTCTGCGAGTGAGGGTGGTGGGTTGGGAATGGGCTAAACCCCTACCTGTGTCGACCAGAAGCTGGGTTGACGTTTGCCACATCAATCAAACCAGAGAGAGAGAGAGAGACGACTTGTTTTTCCACCTGGCAACCTGGCCTTCCAATCCTTAAGCCACGGACTCAAAACGATCATTTGCTGCGCTTTCAGGGCTGACAAGATGGTTTTTCAGGGAGGATGCCGCGCTCTTTGCTATTCTTCACTGTATCACCGCTGTTCTGAAAGTTGGCGTTTTACTGCGGTGTTACACTGTTACGGGGAGCTATCAGTGTGTGCGTAGGCGGAGTTGCGGGTAAAATGTCAAGGGTTGTTGACTGGTGATGGTGACAAAGCGACGATACGTAACGCAGCTTGCGGGTTGTGTTTTTGCCCAGACACTTCACAGCCACTTTTAGGGTCGTAGATGGAGCGATATTGCGAAATAAAATAGGTTATATGGGCTGTGATGCGATATGCTGTGTGAGGAGTTACATCCATTTGACCGGTGTCATCTGCAAATTGGATCGTTCTACATTTTTTGGCAATTTTTATGCCTTAAAAAACAGTGGGAAAAAAACAGGCACATTATCCCTGCGGTACCGGCGTATTTATTTACGGCTCTTGTAACGTGAACCTGTTTGGAAAAGAGTGTGCTAGGTTTAACTGCAATATTATAATATTGCAGTTAAACCTAGCACACTTTTGCTCGAGTTGATCGAGAATCTGTGAAAGAATCAACTCGAGCAATGAATAACTAAAATATGCAATCATACATGGGCAAAGTTTAAGTATATGGATGTAGTGATATATTTGTAGTCATTAATAATGTATTTCAAAAGCACCATTCATTTTTGTTAATTTATAGCAGTACAGTGTTGGTCATATATCGAGGCAACTGCCAGCGACATTTTCCGAAGCGGCAGAAGAAGGAATCTAAGATAAGCATACTTCAAGCATGGGCGAGCAAGATGTCGCTGGCAGTTGCCTCGGTATATGACCAACACTGTACATCAAGTCATGCAAACTTGCATACTGTACAATACTGCTCTGAATATGAAGTAAGTGAGTCTATTGTATAACAACATTACTGAAAACTTTATACAATATTGTGCTAATGCATCGGATTTATTTGCAATGTATTTTGGACACTAATCTGTAATGGCAACTGAGAACGCTGGTATTGTCCTTATCCACATCGTTTTGCATGTAAAAATTGTATCCGATTGCTGCAAAAAGGGACGTCAACTGATCAAGTTTTTGGAGCACTAATTGCCATTTAGCTGTTTTGGGCATTCAAAAATGAAAGTCCGTGTAATGTTGCTATAATTTGTTATCGTTGGTTTTAATCCGTGCAGTTTAGATTCCGATTGACATTGCCCGCAACATTTTTCTTGCAAACATTGCAGGGAGTACGAATCGACTGAAAAAATTTGGGAGGCAGGCAAAGATGCTGAAGCTTCCTCCGGAAAAAAAAAAGAAGCTTGTAGTGGATAAACATGGCAACAACGCAAGGAGGCGGGGGACATATGCATTTCTGTCGCCTTGTCAATAGGTAACGAAGACGGGCAACAGCTCCGAGTTTTCCCCGGGATATTTTTTTTTCCCCCTTCCTCCTCCCCTCCTCCCCTCCTCCCCACCACCTTTTTTCTCTCTTTCTGCCTGAGAATATTTTAACACCGTTACCATGGACTCGCGCTAAGACGCTTTAATTCATTAGACATGCATCCGTCAAAAGAATTCCGCCTGGAGGGGAGNTTCCCCCCCCCCCCCCCATTAAAAACAGCTTTATTTTTACATGCACCTGCAGTATGCTAATTAGGTATGACATTCTAAGAAATGTCGCGAAGATTGGGAAGAAAAATAGTTGGCATGACTTTAAAAACATGTCCATGGTCATCCCCTCCTTTTTTTTCTCCCCCTCTTCTTTTTTAGTCTCCCCCTCCCACCCACTCCTTTCTCCTCCCCCCATTCCCCCCCACGTCCTGTGAACACGCTCATATACAAAGTTATTGATTTTCAAAGATGTCGTTTTGCCAGAGAAGTCCGTAAGCAAGATCGGGCAGCACTGCATAGGGAGGAGGTTTTTTTGAAGGGGGGGGGGGGANGTGGGTGGGTGGGTGGAAAGAGGGGAGGAAGGGGAGGAAAAAAAAGTCGAATGGATATGATGTCGAGAGGTGGAGGAAAGGCTCTGTTGCCAGGTTGTATGCAAGACACTCATTTTTTTTGTGTCCAAAAATTCAGATAATATTTAAGCAATGAGTCGGTTTTTAAAATTAATTTTTAGCGTTTGTGATCTGGGTGTGTGATGACTAATTAGCCGTTTCATTTTTTTAAAAAGAATCGGGCTTGCTGGAAGCTGATATGTCAACCTTATTATGAGTGTTGGGAGGGGGGAGGGGGGGATGCAGAATGTGTCATGAATCGGGAATTGCGGTGGGAAAATGATGGGCGTTGCATTGACCCCAGGAAGGAGCTTGTACAAGGCAGGGGTTGACGTGGGGAATGAAGGAAAAAAAAGCGTCAAAAACTTGGAAAAAAAAAAGGGTGTGTGGTGAGTCATCAGGATCTGATTCATACGCATGAATTTATTAAATGCGGTGGATGCGTGATGGGTTAACAATGGCGGATTTTTGTTTGTGAGGTTTCCAAAAAAAAAAGGTGTGATTAGTAATATTATTTTTTGGGGGGGGAGAAAACTGGAAGGGGGAGGAGGAGAAGGGCGTGCCCGGTTGCTCACAAATGAATAGACGTGGTCCAATAGGAAGGCGAGGATATGGCGCGCTGGCTCATTAGTGCAGAGCGAGGATTCCGGGGCCAAATTGCTTCATCCGGGCCTTAATTGGGAGGACAGCCCTAAGGCTCTTCGTCTCCACTCCCAGTCTCACCTGCTACCATGTACTTGGAAAAGGCACCAGAGGTGACACCCTGTAGACTTAAATGTGGCGGATGAGAAATTAGTGCGCGACAAATGTGGGTAGTGACAAGGCTGCATTGTGAGCTTGATGAGAAAGAAAAAAAGGATGCAGGGTTATGAAAGGGGGTTGGGAAAATTCGGCGGTGCAAATTGAGCATATCCGAGGTCATTATCGTGTAGGAGCATCTTTTGTCAAGTCATGGAATTAATATCCACGGGAACAAAGAGGATGTTTTGACGGTCACCTTGGCTGGACCATATTTTGACATTTTTCGTTTTATTGTACGACAACTTTTTTTTTTTTGTGTGTGTGTGTGTGTGTGTGTGTAATATGTGCCCGGTTGGAACACTTCTTCCACCGACCATTGTCCAAGAAGAAGACACGGTAGCTGTTACGGTTCCAAATTGAAGCGAAGGGCAAAGATGATTGCGGAGGACTCATTTCCACCCACTGGCTCATATCAGGCCCTGAAGGGATTAAAAGCAATGATGAAGTATTTAGGCCATTATATGGTTTAATCTTCGGTCTCTTTGCCGGCGCCCGGATGAATGAACGCAAAGGGAGAGATGGTGGGGAGGGAAGGCAATATAAGGCCCGCCGTGATGCGGGGCGATGAGGACATCTAAATTAGA
The DNA here is from genome assembly GCA_000934665.2 of Catajapyx aquilonaris. Classification (NCBI taxonomy): domain Eukaryota; kingdom Metazoa; phylum Arthropoda; class Diplura; order Dicellurata; family Japygidae; genus Catajapyx; species Catajapyx aquilonaris. The sequence continues at coordinate 6,522 of KZ538231.1, read as the reverse complement.
CGTGATTATGTGGAATTAATCATCGGAATGGCGCGGAGATCGTGAAGGAAGAAGGAGAAGCATTGCTCCGTAATGAAGGGCAAGCCGGAGGGAGGCAGCAGGATGGGGAATGCTCAGAAAATATATAGGAGAGACGGGGGAATAAGAGGTGCTTTGGATTCTAGCACATGTGATGCACACACGTATAATAAAAAATCAGAGAAATTCCTCAAATTCTGACCGTTTGGGTTGCGTCATTCAACCCGGTGTATATGAAAATGTTAGGTTGTCACAACGATGGTGTTAAGAGCCGCAGTCAATAGCATTCAAGAAAAGGCAACTGCGTCCCTCCTACCACACCATGAAGAGGAGAGAGAAAAAAAAGGCTCCTTGGGGGCATCTGGCAAAGACACCCGGGGAATTATTAATGAATGTGGGGTGGAAAGGGTTAATCCTTCCAGCCTTCCTGTCAGATGGCTATCTCCTCTCTAAATGCCTGATTAATGAGATATTAATAATTATCGTGCCTTCTCCGCGCCGTTCGGGACGCCCCTTTACAAATTATCTCTGCCTCGGTTTGTTTAAGGGGGAGCTTCTTCCATGCTTGCTTTCTTCTTATTCCCCACCTCCACACTTTTTGCTTTCTTTTATTATCCCTCATTTACAACCGTATCAGTTCATGGCTCCTCCTTGCACACGCACTTCACTTCCCAGCCAAGGCTCCCAATGTGACCATTTGTATGCCTCACGCGCGGAATTTTTCAAAACTTTTTTTTTTTCCTTCTTCGGGAAGGGAGAATAACTTTGTAAGTTATGCGAGACGGAGGCGGGTTTTATGGGATGATTTAATTTATCGCGTAAATTTTTATTTCAATTTAAAGTCGGGTTTTTAGCACCCAAGCTGTCCACTTATTTCATGTTTATTTGCTTGCAGTGTCCAGATATTGTGATGACCTCAGATATGGCATGAAATAGAGAAAAAAAAGGATCAATGACAACATTTCGGTTAAATCATAGTACGAGCATGAATATGCAGAGTGAAACCGGAGGGGCGTGCCTTGTAAACTGACGTTCCCATTGTGAGTTCTGGCCAGGGGGCAAAGTAACCCCTATCACCTTTTGGTAAGGGGGGAAGGAGGGGGGGCGAAAAAAATAATAATCATAATAAAAAGCGCGGTGGTGGGTGGGTGTGGAATATAACGAGGAGGGGTTGTCTGTTCCCTCCTCCGACTCTTGTTAGGCCAGGAATTTAAGTATGGAAGAAGGTGAGGGAAGAAGGGACCATCCCCTATTTCCCACCTGTCAATCTGGATTCCATCCCTCCTTGTCCATAACCACCCATGGTGCATCTCACCCGTCACACACACACACACACACACACACACACACCGAATTCTTGACTTGTCTCCATTGTTATCGACCAGTTTTCTATATGAATGTATTAGTATGCATACGATACGAATGTGTTGCATATCTTAACAATGTAATTCTCTGATTGTTGGCAGGCTGCTGGGAAGAGGTTCGATGTTCGTGTTTTCGACCCCGCAGTTTGAGAAGCTCTTGGGGGTTGATGCGGCATGGAAAGCGGAGGCTGTGCTGGACCTTGGGGCTGGAGATGGACGGACCACGGACGTGATGGCGCCATTTTTCGAGCGCGTGTATGTCACTGAGATATCGGCTCCTATGAGGTGGACCCTCACCACCAAGAAATACAGGTGAGGATATGAACACCCTGTAGTTGAATGAAAGCGGGGGCGAGTCCATAGTTGATAAGAGCTGGGGGGTGGATGTTTGTAACATAAAATGGGGAACCTGAGGGGGACCGGATAATTGGTTGCATGAAGGAGGTGACGCGCCAGATACTAAATCTGGGCCAAACGATGCATGGGGGAATTGGGTGTGGTGAGCACGGAACATCTCGTCTTCCGCCTTTATAATTCTTCCCAGTCCGATTTTGCAACGCCAAACAGAAAGGAGGAAAACAGAGAGATGGGATTGGACGTGTGTTACGCAAGTTTCTTAGTCCGATGTGTCATTGACCTATAAGTTACATCCGTGGTGGGTAATATGACGTCACTTTTTTTCCAGCGAGGGAAGAAAAATAATGGGGGTAGGCGCAGGTGGGATTGCTCATTTTGAAATTAAATATTAAGTCGACTTAAAAGCCCCATCTGCTTGGCTTCTCCGCAAGCACTCTTTTTCCTCCCCTCTTGCACAGGAAAGGGCAATTTATATGACTCATTATGGCGTCATTGCAGGTGGTTACTTGTCCCCTCGTTGCATGGGTAGTGCTTTTCAATGACATGGCATGTACTCTGGGTTTAATTACAACTTGGTATGAATTTTTCAGCCTGCTGGAAGTGGACGAGTGGCACCTTCCTCCGTACCAGTATGATGTGATCAGCTGCCTGAATCTTCTGGACCGATGTGAAAGACCGCTGACAATGCTACAGCAGATTAGAAGAGCTCTGAAGCCTGGTGGTTCGGTCCTTCTGGCGTTGGTCCTTCCCTTTTCTCCGTTTGTGGAGATGGGTTAGTTGATTACTCGAGGGTTTGCACAACTAGGATATATTACTTTCGCCTAAATTAAGTACTAAATGGGAAATTATTTATATTTATAAAAAATCTCTGCACTGGCATATTGGCCCCAGTGCAGTGACTCTTGGGATATTTGTCCAAAAATCGTGTTTTCAAATGACCATACTAATTCATGATTTTTTATTTATTTTTTTTTGGAAAAAGTGCTACGAATTTCATCAAATGTCCCACATTCACCTAAACTCGTGTGACCTGGACGCGAAATTGTGGAAATGGGGCCTTTGTTAGATAAATACTTTTTTTTCGGTTAGTGGAAGCCAATAAACATACATCAAATGAAAGAGAAACGAGCCTATGGAATTTGTTTTCCTCGAAAATGCACCCAGAAAAACGTGTGGCATTCCATCGGTCACATGATCCAGTCATAATTATGTCCAAGTATTTAGACCCCAACAATTAGTGATGTATTTTCGTAAGAGCAGCCATATTTGGTGACACGAGTTGTGACCCATACAAGATTCAATTTATTCAGTTTCAACCCTGGGTCATGCATGGCTCTGGAGAAAATAATAGATACGTTTTGTAGATATACTGTTAATTTTCAAGGACTCAAATTCTTGGACATGTGACTGATTGAATGCCACCAACATTTTTCTGGTTACATTTCATACGAATTTCATAGGCGCATTCTCCTGGTGTGTGTTTTTTTTTTCTCCATTTGATGTATAACTATGTTGATTTGGTTTTGACCACTTCCACTACCCAAAAAACAATTATCCAAATAAGGCCCCTTTCCAAAATTTCGCGAATTTTTCTCCTCCCTGTGGTATTCCGCAATTTGGCTGAAACTTGATATGCAGGTGTGTACAGCTGCGATTATTTTCAGCAAAATCCGAGATGGTTTAGCAACATTTAGGTCCACTTGATTGGGGAAAAACCCTTATATTTAAAATTATTGGTTTTTTGACTTCCCCAAGGTCAAAACAAATTGCAGACAAAATATCTACAATGTAATATCTGCATAGCAACAGTGAAGGCATTCTTTTCCTGAGAAAATTGTGAATTAAATTGTATTTCCCGCATATAACACTATTCTGCTTTTAATGCTACTTTGGGTCGGTCCCGTATCGAGGTTTTACTGTATCATATTTCCGGCATAAGTCAGGAAGCGACATTTTTCCGAAGCGGCAGAAGAAGGAATCTGGCTCGCCCGGCTTGTAGCATGCTTATCTTCGATTCCTTCTTCTGCCGCTTCGGAAAAATGTCGCTGGCGGTTGCCTCGATATATGGCCAGCACTGTACCACAAATAGTTGCAAAGTTTTGACTGCAAAGTGTTAACTTGGCTTTCTCCCTGTGTTTTTCAGGCAGCAATGGCAATAAGCCTCTGGAGCAGCTTCCCATCCTGGGTACAAGCTTCGAGGAGCAGGTGGCCAGCCTGGTTCGAGATGTGTTTGAACCAGCCGGGTTCGAAACGGTGGCCTGGGCCAAGGTGCCTTACCTGTGCGAGGGCGACCTTTACCAGGCCTTCTACTGGCTGCTCGACGCCATTTTCATTCTACGCCTACCTCCCTCAAATGACACTGACTCTGACGAAGAGGTTGACGTTGACGTTGCCCTCTAAGCTAAGCAAATTAATAAGTAATTGTAAACATCCCGGATCGGTTTGAATCCATTCTCTTTCTAGTCACACTCTGCCTCTCTCCTGTGAATCAGGTGATTATGTTTTGTGGACTTGCTTGGGTTTTTTTTTTTGGTTGTTTCTTGGAGGACATGTGCTTGAAGAGTGAGTGTGTAAAGAGAGGTGAATCTTGCTGCTTCCAATATGTCCGTATCCTTTTTTAATAGACTGAGGTTGGAAAAGAGAAGTAAAGAAAATAATTTGTACAGTTTGCCTCATGTTCTGCCCGATTGTGCGAACAAGCCAAGGGTGTGCTTGAGACATGCACATCCATTAGCTGACGTATAGCAACTCATTAACATGTATTTTAAAAGGTATTTATTCTTGCATAACTTTCTGGCTGTCGGAAAGAAGGCAAATTTTCACCCCTGTTCTTGACTCCCGTCGATTTTGCTAAAAACTTCAGGACAACAAGATGCGTTGAATAACTTTGTGAGAAAAATCAAAGGGTTTGAAGACTGTGTCTGGCACTAGGTTAGGTTCTCGACTCTTGAAGGCAGCCAGAAAGTGTAGTGGATCGAGCATTATGTTTTTGAACTTGTTTATAAAGTGAACATTTTTTTGTGGGGAAGGGGGAAACGATTTGTATGCAGTAGTTTAATTACTGTGACCTAACTTAACAGGCAATTTACATAAGCGCTGTAGCTACAGTCCAGCATATTTTAATGTTGTTGCCCTCATTTTTTTTTAGTGTACTGCTGTTACTTCTGAAATGAAGTGGTGACAATTTTTTATACAGATTCTTTTTTCTGACACTTTTTTTTCCCCATCTTGTATCTTGTTAGCAAATGTGTGTCTGTTAGAAGTGTTGCTGTTGATAGCATGGTTGAGGGCGGTCAAGTGCCAAACATGTTCATGCAAACAAGTGTTTTAATTACCACTTTTGAAATGGGACTTGAGAGACGTTTGGTAGCGATAGCAGCCCCACATTTGAAAATAATAACAATGTACATTAGTAGACTACTTGTATTTGTACATCTGAAATTGCACTATTGAGTATATGTATTCAGACATTACATACCTGTCCCTGACATACTGTGTACTTTCTTTCATCACTAACATGGCTCCCATGTACAGGTCATGAAAAAATTTGCGCATGACCCCACAGTCCAACTCAGGCAGGTAAAGTCTCTTGTGGCCCCTGACAACAACACCAGCCCACAAGGTAACACATGGCAATTTCACTATTTATAATCACGAGTTACATGACATCTCGGTGGTGTAGTGGTTAGCAAACTGCTTTCCACCTTCCCTAGTTCTATCCCTGGATAGGACTTATGTGGATCGAGTTCCAATGGGTTCACGTGGGTTTTATTGTGGCTCTCTCATTGCCTCTTACAAGCAAAAATCCATCACAACAGAAAAGATGATCCCCTAAAAGGTCATGAGGTATTATTGTTACATTTGAATCAGAATATAACCACCTCAGTTGTAACAGACTCGAAAGGCCGGTCCCAGCAGACTTCCATGAAGCCCTGTGTATTTTTACTCTTGATATAACAGACTCATTTTCACCTCACATTGGCTATAACCAGCCCACGGACACTCTTACTACCTTCTGATCTTATCACCTGCCAGGGCGTTTTGCATGGGGTGCTCACCTGAGAGCGCCATGAGACATCTCAGAGCTGGACTATGTGGCGACCCTGCCGGACTACGCTGAACTTTATAGGTACAAAAGGGAAGCGCTACATGTGGGCCCAACATGGCCGCAGGCGACCATGTTGGGTCTCCCTTTTGTACCTACACAGTTCAGCATAGGCCGGCAGGGCTCTGAGATGTCTCATGGCGTTCTCAGGTGAGCACCCCATGCAAAACGCCCCGGCAGGGGGTTGGTGGGAGTGGCCTAACCTGAGTATTCTGAAACCATGGCTATAACAGAACATTTCTGTTGGGTGCTGAACTGGTCGTATGTTGTAAGAAATAAATTAATACTTATTTGTGGCTTTCTGGGACTTCAGAAAATAGCAAATAAATTGGACTTTTCCGAAGTGCCAGATAGCCGCAAAGAAGTATTTATTTTTCTCTCTCGCAAAGTACGATGAGTTCAGCAAATTCGTCTGGCATGGTTCTCAAGGTTGATGTTCCACATCAGCCTTACAGTTGGTTGGCAATTGTAGGCCTCTCGAACTTCCAGTTTTATAGCCTTTTTTTGGAAATTAATTGGGGGACTTGTAGACGAGTAAAATTGTTCCGGACACATTCATAGTGTTTTCCCTGAACATGGTAATAGTTGGGCGAGTAAGGAAAAAAAAACTGCACTTTATGAGGAGAACACCACACTTGGCATACATCATGTCCACACCTATTGTCAACGTTTAGGAAG
>JYFJ02001015.1:52500-96125 GCA_000934665.2 Catajapyx aquilonaris | reverse complement strand
TGACTAACTCTCTCCTCACCAAACTGCACTCCTACACCTTCAACCATAGCTTCCCTTACACATGCATCTAAGTATAAGTTAAATAACCAGGGAGACAACACTTCCGTCATAAACGTAACGGAGAAAAACGAGAAAAACCTACAGTTTCGCCGTATGTCAACGTAGACACCTGAATGTAGCGGCTATAGATTCCTTTACTAGCAACTTAACCATTGGTAAGTTATTATGAAATCATCCGCCATTACCCAAGGAGCTGTGGACCGTCCATTCCGCCACTGGGCGGTTTTTGATTTGCAACAGGCTGGAGCTGGCGGTTTTTGATGCAAAATTGAGTGAGGGAAACATGAAACACAGGTTTATCCGGCGTGTAAATGTTTAAGTTTATTCCACGCTTACATACCAACGTTCCATTGCATTACGCAAGGTGTTCTGTTAAAATTCTGTAAATTCTGTAAAATTCGCACCGTCGTTATCCGTACGAGCTTCGCAGTATGTACTGTCTCCCATAGCTTTAGTTTCGTGATGGAGCTGGCGGTTTTTGATATGTGATTTTCTGCGAGTGGGGTTGGAGCTGGCGGTTTTTGTTACGGAGGTCACTTTTCACCCCTGCATTTGACGGCTTTGTTGTAGGATTTTAAATACCATATTCACGTATTATGTACTCCATGGCATGAGGAATGCATTGCCGGCGCTAACTCATTTTTTTTGTTTTTTGGAGCTGTCGGTTTTTGATTTTCACCCCCTCAATTATCCTGGGGGGACAGTGGAAAACCACAGAAAACCACAGTCAGGGTCACCGGCCCTGGGATTCGAACCCAGGACCTCCCGATTAGCAGGCAGACTCCATATCCACTACACCAACCTGCTTCGGTAACCACCCTGCTATGTCAGAATCATGGCATGGCTTTTCGACAAATGTGTGACAGCACATAACACTGTCACTTCAGCTGTTCCAACTGCATTCATTTGAAACCTACCTGAATAAAACATCTCGGTGAGCATGGAAACAATCTGCTTCATGTTGGGCACACATGCAGTTCCAAGAGCTACTAGCAGATCAAATGCAGCAACAAGGGTATGTGGAGTGGAGCAGACAGGGACTGTGGATTCTGAGGGCAAGTCGCCACTCTGAAGCAGCTGGAGCATTAGCTTGGAGGCAGGAAAGATGAAGTCTTCTATGACCTCCTTGATCAAGCAAACTCCTCTGTTCTCATCTCCTCCAATTTCGAATTTCTTTTCTGAGCTAAGAAAGGAGATTAGCTCACGGGTCACACCTAAGTGACCTTCCAGAAGAGCATCATCCACCTGAATGTCACCAGTTTTGCGAACATTCTCCTGAAAGTCATTTCAGAAGTTAAGTTTCAGAAACTAACCTCTGCACATGGCATTCAAAACTTACCTTGATGTTTTTAAGCCACATGATCTCGTTGTTCAGAAGATTCTCTGAGGCAGACAGGTTACAACTAGTAGTGGACGCACAATTCAACAAACGACAAAGAAGCTGCAAATGCAAAATTGGTCAGTGAAAGAAATGCAAAAGTTACAAAAAATTAGTACCCACCTGGAAGTATTCATGGGAGCACCTGGCATTTTCCTTAACGGTGCTACCCAGTACTGTGAACAACAACGTCACAAAAAACTGGAGGGGATGCTGACCATTGTTGCAGCGGGTAGCTATGAGGAGGAACTGCTCTGCAGAAGCAATGCGGATAGATCTATTCTTGCACAAGAGCAGCATATCAATTACAAATGAATGCCACAGTGGGTCCTTTATTAGGGTATCCAGAGATCGTGGGTTGAGTGCAAAGGAAATTGTGATCACCTCCAGGGCCTCCTTGCAAACTGCGGAAATGGAAAAATTCAAATTTACCATTTGGAATATTAATTATAATGGGAATGGAAATTTATGTCCAATGTTAAAATCATATGCTGTTCACAAACACCATATTTAATGAAATCAATGCTTGCTTTAGAGTAATATTATTAAGAGCAACTCCACTAAAAATTATTTTGGAACCCAACAAAGTCAATGCATGAACAAATCCTTTAAGAATTTCCAGACATCCCTGAGCATAAAATAATCCAAATTCTCAATGTAGGCCTAAACTATTTCCAGACTTACGTTAAACGGCGCCAGAAACCACATGCCGAAGTGTAACACATTTCAAAGTGGCAATGAAAAACACTCCAACCTACCTTGTACATCCTCCATGTCAGGAACTTTTTCTTTATTCTTTCTGAGTTCATCATAGCTGGAGTTTAGCAACCCCAAATTTCCAGTGCTTGACGCCCAGGCCAACTTCATCAGAGTCCTGATTGTGGCCAGGTCAGGTAACTCTCCAAGGGCAGCCTTCTTGATAACTGGTCTCAATTTCTCTGCATCATTGCTTGTGCTCTTAAACTGGTCCAGGACATTTTGGGTGAGGCGATTAGCCACATTCCTGAGCATGCACTCAGTAGTTGGGTTGGGGATCTGATGCAAGGCCTGTCGTAGCACAAGCAGACTGCGAGCTGTGGCCATGTCCATCACAGGGCTTCCACCATCTGCTGGGTTGGTACCATTGCCTATGCGTGTTACCACCTGGCCAACCACTGTCAGCAGAAGCTTGCACATGCGAAGGACAGTAAGGTACGCCGATCTGCACAAGTGCAAGTGAAAAGAGAATTAGTCTAACTCCAACCATACCCAAAGAAAATAATCTTCCTAAAAATTGCACAATATTTGACCCTACTTTTTAGTAGGAACATCTGCACTGGTCATGAAGTTGTTCTTGGTCAGCATGTCCAATATGACTGGCGCATCACCACTGATGAAGAAGTTGTACTGAAAGTCAAATGCCTTCTCCGAAAGAGTGTTCAATGCTGGCATTAGGAGTGCATACAGAACCTGAAAAAGCCCACAATATTCATCAACCTTTCATCAAAAATTTTCAACACATTCACTAAAAAAGGTATATACTTCAAGGTGGTAGAGGACTTCAGAAGGAGATGATGCAAAGAATATGCTGTCCACAGAAGGAGTACAGCTCTCAGATTTGAGTTTGGAGTGGTCTATGAACATGCTCCTCAGTTTCTCCCCAATGTGTGCACTCAGAGGCATCAACTTGAGCAGTGCTCGTGCACTGTCCCTCAAGAGGGGGTGTTGCAAACTACAGCCCAGGTCAGCCAGCTGGAACATGAACTGTGCATAGTTGGGGCGCTGGGACATGAGCTGTCAAGAAAGAGAGAAATGATGTAATACTAGAATCAAATATGTTCACACTGCAAGTGGAAGTGGGAACTCACCACGCCTGGTAAACAATTCTCAGCTTCTACATTTGGCCCATCATATGGATGTTGCGGGGACCCTGTTGAACTGTCTGAGCTACTGTCAGGAGAGCTGGGCATATTGGCACTCACCTGACATAGCTTGGCAGTCAGAAGCTGCAAATAGAAAATATATTTCATGGAATTCATTTATTTTCATTAAATTATATTATCCTGAATTTTGTCATTATTTTTCAGACCATGAAAATCTCATGTAAGTTTATTTCTTAACCATCCAATGTCATAAATTTTCAATTTGAAGGGACTAACTGTCTTGTCCCGTAGGGGAATTTGAGAAATGAGCTTGCTGTCCTCAGATGGGTCAAGCAGGTCTCCATTGCTGAACAGGTCAAGTTTCATGTTTGCACTATTGGCCTTCATGCGTTGAAGTATTTGTCTTCTCAAGGCTCCCAGAGTCTCATTCGTGTGGGTCCACATCTCCATGTCCTCAACTTGTCTACCCTGATTTGGGAACCGAATTATTAGCACCAGGTGCTTGCCACGATATGCCCTGAAAAAAATATAAAAAGCCATCATCATTCTCATCAAGTGGTGCATTGGGTGTGACAATGCAACTGTTGCAGATACAGGTAAGGAGGGAGAGTAAAATATTCACAACTTCAACATAAACTTATAGCATACAGATGCAACAAATGATGGAAATAAGATTGCTAATCACTCACTTTGCATGGATGAGCAGAAAGTTTTAGTAAGCTTTATACAGGGTGGACGGAAAGTTTCTCCCCTCTTATGAATGAACACTGACAATAAATCAAAACAAAATACATTCAATTTTATATCTTCAAATTGATATGGCCACATTTGTGGACACTTATGTAGAGTGTCAGTATTTTGTGTGCCACCCATTAATTATTGTTAAGATCCATATAAACATGCAGAGGAAATCTCACAACGAGTGTGGAAGTCTCCGCTGGGGTAAACCCCCATTCCTCTTGAACCCTTTAGATAAGCTCCTCCCTGTTTCTTGGCCTGAGCTCTTTGAACAGACTATTTTGCATCCTTGCCCACAGATGCTTGATATTGTGCTCACAGAGCCTGCCTTCTGCCTACACCAATGTTTAGTGCAGCTTATTGACAGCACCACTTCTGATTTTGTGCGGGCTTAAGAAGAAAGGAACAGGGGGGAGGGGGAGAGAATGGTGGGAGAGAATGGTGGGTGTGAATGTGGAGCAGAAGGGACTCTCGGAACTAGAGAGAGGAGGAGAGAGAGAAACTTTCCTTCCACCCAGTATATGATTTAGCCAGAAACTCATCCCTACACTCTCTCAAAGACCGTGGCACATATGAACACAAAAACTACAACTAATACAAACTCATTGTCTAGCAATTATTTGCTTAGTATCAAGGCATCTAGCAAATAATTTTGACCCAATAATATGAATAAAAATGTAGCCCACTTCATTACAAAATATGCACGAAACACTTTGTAGTGCTTGAAATATGTGTCATCTGTACAACTGCCACAGATATCCTGGTATCTCTCTTGCACATACGAGGGTTGAGTCAAAAGTCATGGAGCGTATTTTTTAATTCAAAAACGGCAACACATACAGAGATGACCTTTGCTGAGTTTTGAAGATCCGGCGATTACAATTTTATCTGGGATATAGTAGATGTCGCCAATATTGTGGAGTGGAACAAAGGGGGAATGTGACCCCCCCCACCGCACCATCGCCCTAAGGCGGCCCAAGCCCGCCGCGCTTGGAGCTGTTGGATGCTGCAAGAGGGACACTCGCAGATGGACAACACTGGAGCTTGCTTTCGAGTGTGGGACAAGTCAGAGCACTATGACCGGAGCCATGTGTCATCCATTGCCACAGACAGTTTAAAAAAATCATCGCCCTCAATGCGATAGAGTTCCAGGCGAGGAAAAAATGGCGGCACTGTTCCATCTCAAAGAGATGGCGAGGAACCAGTGAGGATGGCAACTTCCTGAGACCTTTCAGTCTTTCGGAGTCCTAAGCATAGTGCTTGTCCCACACTTGAAATCAAGCTCCCGTTTTGTCCATCGCGGGGTGTCCAGTAAGCAATGTCAAACACCTCCAAGTGCATCAAGCTCGGGCTGTCTTAGGGTGATGGTACGGTGGGTGGGGGGTGGGGTGGGGGGTCACATTCCCCCTTTGTTTCCCCACCCCCCTCGCGATATGGGCGACATCTATATGCATAAAATTGTAATCGCCGGATCTTCAAAACTCATCAAAGGTCATCTCTGTGTGTGTTACAGTTTTTGAATCTATTGCTACCACGATTGTTACTTTCGCACGGAGATGTCGCTGCTGCAACATCGCTGACCAAATCGCACACATGTAAACAAGGCTTAATGGGGACTAAGAAGATAATTATTTCCGAATAGGGCCCAGGAAGTAACTCCTAAGTGATCCAGATGGCCTTCTCTTGTCTAAACCCATGGCTAAATATTGTGAAAGCAAAAGGAACATGCATGGTCTTACATCAAGCACACAGCCGCTGGTCAGTCACCCCCATTCACTGACCCATTTGTAATGGTAGGGGGATGGGAGTGTGAACTGTTTTCAATTCAGGAACCATTTAGTCCAGTACACTTGGACATCACCTGCTTATGACACAGTTGCTTTGAAGATCTGCTTGCATTGTCCTATGTTCTTGTAATAGCTAGAGTAGGCCATTTGATTAACTATACTTATTGACATGAGAGCAACAGCAAAGCCAGTAGAAATTCTAACAGATCCCTCCCCTCCCAACCACTTGCCAAGCTTCCATGCAGCTATAAAAAAGCAGAGCTATGAGATGGGAGCAAATAAAAGCAAGGAAATGACTTGGGGTGGAATTTTCGTCAGACTGATAGTTACTGCTAACTTAGCAGTAACCTTGCCAACACTGGTACTGCTAAGTTAGCAGTAACTAGCAGTGAGATGAAAAGTCGACCCTTGGAAAGCTCGATTTATTCACGTGTGCTCTCTTTAAGAATATTGACATTCAGCCTATTACTGAAACTAGCATTCGAGTTGCTGTCATCCTTTAGTTGGCACACTTCCCTCTCCCATCTATGATGTTATAGTCAAAGGATTGTAAAAATTCACACTCCAACTGTCACCTGTTGTGGGTATAGAACATCTGCAGGGTACAGTGTTAGACATTAATCTTGTCATACTGCTAGTGTACTGCTAATCAGAAGAGGTAGGCCTTGGGTGACATCACCAGCTAGGGGGCAATAGAGAAAAAGGCTTGTCCCTAGCTGGTGACGTCACCCAAGGCCTACCATTTCTTTCTCGCACGGCTCACACTCTATCACTTCGATTTCCACGTCAGAAAATCTCACTAGCAGTACAAAGTGGTTAATGTCCAACACTGTACTAATTGTAAGTGAAATGGTTATCGTATCACATGCACCACTTGACTACATTGTATTGTATTATATGTTATATCCACTGCGACTGGTCACCCACAGGCATTGACCCATTGTTACGATAAGGTGGTATGAGCATGCACTCTTATGACCACCTGAGCATGTAGCCTATGATACGGCCCAAATGGTTGGGTTAGCGAGGCTCTCTGGTGCAATTTCCACTGGCTCAACTATTATTCGGACAGAAACTGCATTTAGTTCATAGATGTGTATTTGTAGCCTTACCAAGTGAATATTCTTCCTTGATTTAGTCACAACCATGGCTCATTTTGTTAGACTGACCATTGTACCATACCATTTCTAAAACATGTGATGTAACCTTACTGGGAGATATATTTGCATATGAGTATGATTATAGGGGCACTGTAATTGTAGGTGGAAAACCCATGTGCCCCTTATCCAACCCTTCTTCCTCACCTGTACAAAGGCACGACTGTCCTGTCTTCTCCAAAGTCTCCGTCGCACACACTCACATACTCTTGGAGCACTTTTAACACACGACACATCCTGGTCACTTCCTGCCTAAGCTTGTTCACTGAGTCCTTGTCCCTCTCAATAACTGAAATAGTGTCATAGGCGGCTTTTAGGCGATCTATACATGACGATATGAAGTCCTCATGAATGTCGGCCTGGTTGGCCTGGAGTGCAGGACCCAAGTTCGTGTAGGTTTCCTTAAGTAGTTCTATGGCACGAGAAGCAATATCTTCATTCCCGTAGAGCACAACCTGTAAAGCCAAATTGGCCATGAAGTATCGATTTCACAACTTCCAGCCTCTCTGTTTACACTTTATTAGAAAGTCGGGAAAATAAAGCTGTGACACATAGTGCCACACAATGGTCTTAATTTGCCAATACAGTAAAACTCTGACAAGAACAACATCTGAAATCTAAAATAATAGCAATTTGCTGTACATGGGTTCGCAATATCTGGTGTTTGCCATTTGGCTCCACCCATCCCACAGGCCCTGCCCCTGGTTTCTCCTTCAACTTTCAAAACTTCAATGTCACTTCCCTGCACTCAATTTGCCAACTGCCAGTGTCCACAACACATGCATGCAAGACTTACTGGCATGTTGGCAGGAAGGTAAAGAGTGCGTAAGAAGTGAACAAAGTTGGCCTAGCCTCTGGGTTGGGGAATTGGTTTCACTTTTTCATACACAAGTTTTCCCTTATCAGAGTTTTACATCAATTGCAGCATCTTACTGCTGTCTAAAACATGCCATCAACAGGCTCAATTGAAACATTTGAGCTCAAGGTTATCATAAAAATCTAGATCACCGATACATCAAACTTAAGCTCTGGTAAAATGAAAAATATAACTAACCCGCCAAAGGTAATCAGCTCCTATCAGCTCCACATCTTCCATTAAGTAAACCTTTCTCTTTGATATCAGCTTTTGCTCCTTGGAATTCACAGCCTTAAAGAACCTCTCGAAACATCTAAAACAAAAGTTTTCAGGTTATATGCAAAACTCTTCCAAACAACATTTATTAGGCAAAAACACACGAACAACCCTTACTTCATCCCATTTTCTGTAAGCAGAGTTGGATCTAGCTGCAAGATGTTGTTCTCGAAGAAGTCCTTGTTTATCTCAGGATCTAAGTCTGGCTCCTCCCCCATCAGCTTAGAAAACCACTTGAAGCAGGCTTCCCGATCACATATAAACACTGCATTTTCTGCCAGGCACTGCCATATCTGTTTGGCTTGTGGTTCACACAGCCAAAGTTGGCCATCCTGAAAGGCAAGAAAACATTTAAATGAGTTTGAAGCCCTCCTCAGAATGTAGTGACCATAGCCTTACTTCTCCACTCACTTTGAGCAAAAATCGCAAAAAGTTTAGTCTCAGTTGAACCTGCTGCACATGATCATAGCGACCGTCAGGTGCAAATGTACTTGGGTCTGTTTCAGGTCTCTCTAAGAAATTGGAAAAGAATACATTAACACCTATGCACAATAAAAACCAAGTCACAGCAAACTGAATCTTACCCTTGACTAGCTTGCGAACCTTATCCATATATTCAGTGAGATTATTTGCAACTAGTACCACTAAGCTGTGCTGATTCTGCAGGTGATTTATCACTTCATGCCTGTTAGAACAAGAATTACTGGAGATACAAAATTGCAGAGCAACTCTGCACTGGGGAAAATACAAAGAGTTGGGGAAATGGCACAGGGCACTACTAATCCCCTAAAAACAGGTTACTATCAATATTTGCTGGAAAAATTCAAGTCTTACCTGTACATTGTATGTGAACTTTTTTGAGGATGATTAACATTAGGAGGAGCTTCTGTATACTGGCAACAAATTTCCCTAATTTGTTTCAAGGCAGGCACAACCCATTTGTCATTTTTCAATTCCTCAACACACTTGTTCAGCCATTGAGTTTTCTGTACATCACGGTTCTGCTCCCAAAAAAATTTGTTGCATTATTATCCATTACACATTACTCCAATTCTACTTCTGACTTCTGCTCATACCTGGGAACAACTGTAATCCAAAATTTTTGCATGGGCATTCAGCGCTTGATCTACAATTTCAGCAGGGACTTCATCTGAATGAGCCAGGTTCCAAAACAACGTCAGGACCTGCATAATAATCATCTTTGAGTAGAGAGAAACCTTCCACAATACATGCCAAATACAAACCTTGTATGCCATGAGCCCATCCTTGTCATCTTCAGCTAGCCTTCGTATTAATTCCATGAGCTTCTCCCTCTGTTTTTTAGTTGCAGTGGTCCAACTAGCCTATTGTTGGGAATAACCTGTCAGAATACGAACACACACACATACACACACCTCACTAACTGAACTGACCTGAAAACACTCAAAAAGGTGGTCCAGCTGCTCAGGTGAGAAGTCCCATGCCAACTTGGCCAACAGGTCATGCACGTTCTTGACTATGGCCTCATGTTTTCCAACCTGTGCTGCCCAGACATTGTCCAAGTCATCCATAGTCAATGCCCTTTCTTTTATTACAAAGCGGATAATCTTTTCTAGCTTCTCGACATACTGTGGCTGGTGAAGAGAATCTCTCAGGACTATCTGTAGGACCTTATTCTCCTTAATCCATTCCTAAGGTATGCAAGAAAAAATATTAACAAGAATGTATTATCCTTCGCAGCCTACACATATCACCCCGATACACACTGGATCATCTGAATTTGCAAACATGCAGGTATTCTGCTTGCATGAAACAACTCGAAAATACTGACAAATTTCACTTTAACCCTTCTGTTACCGCCACTAGGAATTTCACAAGGGTGGTGTTTAATTATATTTACAACCCTCGCCTTGTCATTGGCCACAACTCCATGAGCCAGCAGTCTTTTTTTTCCCTCATGCTAACCTTCACCTATGCCAGCCTTTGAAGCAGTGCTAGCTGTTGACATGTGGTCATAGGGCGACATCTATTGCATTTTTTCATTACTTCCTCCAATGAATCATCTATAACGCAGCCAAATTCGAAGTCCAGAAATGTTACATCTGTGTTTCATAGTCATTCAATATCGGCTCAATGAGCGTCACAAAATTCCTGACTATTCATTACCATTTTGGAAGTAAATCACCAAATTTAGAAATTACACCATAAAAGTAATTGCTGGAATCTCAAAGATGACTGCCATGTCATTTGGCTTTTGCTAATTACATACTGTTATACCTTGTTTTTCACCATAGTCAACGAATTGCCAATAATTGAAGGGTTCGGGAGAAGAAGGTGATAACCCTCAAATGGGTCGTAATTAAGTTTTTAAATGCAATGATATCCTGCCCCTGGAGCTTCCTTTGTGAAGGTTGTTTAGTTTCCTAAACAGACCAGAGAGGGAAGGACTGCATGTCAAAGAGCAGTTGATACATGCAAGCAGTGCAGGTAAAAGGGAACAAGCCACATTTTCCAAGATGGCGGAACTACTAATTTTGAGGGTTATCACCTTCTTCTCCCGAACCCTTCAATTATTATCTGCAACTCCAAAGCGTTTTAATGGGTAATTTTAGCATATTGGTAGGAAAAATAAGGCAACACTGCATGGAATCAGACACGAGGCAGTCAAGCGGAACCCGAACCTCAGCCTCTTTTTTTACCCATCTTATTGCTGGACATAAAAAATGCCACACTTGTGAAGTGCATAGAAGAGGATGTGTGTCATGCAAACAAACAGTTTTTCACTCCATATACGAAGGTCGTCCAATAAGTTCTGAGCCTAAGGTAGATGACGTGGGCTGATAATGATGTGGTTTCACCTGAAGGTAGTGACATTCACTAAAGCAACAACGCCCAACGTTCACCCCTTGGTTCACCCCAATTGCATCATTCTATCAGGAGATACTGGCACGTGCAGGCGTGAAAGTGCGGATTAGTCTCCGACATGGACAAAATTGAGCTGCGAGTGGTGACCAAATACTTCCAGAAAAATGGGATGACCCCTAAGCAGATTTACGAGGACATGAGGGAAACACTATCTGACGAAGCTCCTTCATGTGCCACTGTCAAAAGGTGGGCACGTGATTTCAAGATGGGTCAGGAGAGTGTGGAAGATGACCCCCGCTCGGGCCGCCCGGCAACGGCAACCACTGCGGGGACATCAACAGCATCCATGACATGGTCATGGCAGACCACCGACTCACCGTCAGGGAGATAGCCACGGCGATGGCCATCTCGCGAGGTATTGTGAATTCAATCCTGACGGATAATATACAGTTTGCCCGATGGGTACCCCCCGACTTGACGCCTGATTAGAACGAAGTGGATCCGTGTGACCAAGAACTTGGTGTGACACATTCACAGGCGTCACTGGAGAAGTATCGGAGGGACCCAGACACTTTTTTGGCTCGTTACGTAACACAAGCTGAGACCTGGCTCCATCATTATTCTCCTGAAACCAAGATGCAGAGCAAGCAGTTGCGCCAATAGTGCAATGTATGAGTGGTTGGGTGGGGTCGAGGAAGATTTTTTTTCACGGAATACAGAGGTTGAAGCACCGGTGGGACAAATGCATCCTGGTTCAAGGAGACTATGACAAAAAGTCTTAATAAAATTTTGACCATCAAACATGTCTTTCAATATCAGGCTCAGAACTTATTGGACGACCCTCGTATAAGCCTTACTGCACTAGGAGAGCTACACAATGGCGCGAAATTCAATTATTATTTTTTGCACTTTTTCACGTCAACATTTTATAACCAAAGAATTAACTTAAAGACAGCAAATACTTGTCAGATGACACTCATATAGTAATGATTCCGACATTCACGCATTGATATCATGACCTTGACCCTCGAGGTACTGCGATTTTTTCGTTATCCCGATTTTCCGGACAGCTGTAGCGGAAGGGTTAAACCAGTACTACTCAAACATGCAATAAGAACCATATTTGCTTTTCATATTCTAAAATTAAAAATTATTATTATTATTATTATTATGCACGTGTTATTACATGCTCTCATTACATGACACCTCAAGTGTGTGACTTACAGCCATCCTCTCTGCGGTGAGCCACTCCTCTTCCTCAAGAGTTCCATGCCTATGCGGGTAGTACGAAACGCTGGCTATCACCTTGTTGATCTCATTCAGGGCGTTCATCTTGCCATTGAAGGAGGAGATTTGCAGTAACCTGAGTATCATCTTCAGCCTGAACATTTCTAAGCTTTTCACACGTTCCTCTTGGTTCGGCACCCTGTACACCAATGACTTCAATACTTTTATTATTACAGAAATGGCATCATTCTTGGTTTCGTTTTTGGCTTCCTTTTTCAGCTCCTCATCTGTTAAATTGTCCAAAACACTTGGGACTATTCCCTGCAACAAAAATAATGAAAGATTCAAGTAAACATTGCATTTAAATTTACAAATCCAGATCTCGTGTAACGTAATAAAATTTTGATACTCACAACAATTGGCATGAAGTACTTTACAATGGTGTGTACAGTTAGGAGCTCGTAGCATTGCCCAAAGGGCCGCAAAAGGGCATAAATTACTGGCACTGTGAGGTTTTTCCCACTCTCAAACCTTTCCAGCAGTATCTGGAATCCACCCAAGCTTCCAAACCTAAATTGCAAAAGTAACAAACTCACATCAATTAGTGTTACTGAAAACTTCCACTATGAATGCTGACAAAGTCTGCAAAACTGACCTATTGAGGAGGTCTACGAGCCACCCTTTAGGTGTTCTTGAGTCCGGAGGTCGCGCAAAGAGATCTTCATCAGGGATAGGCGTACCCTGGGTGACTGACTCAGATGGTCTGGACCCATTGAAAGTGTGAAACCTGTACCAAAATAGGCACAATTAGCAATGGCAATGACAGGGAGGTTAGCAACAAGTTACTTACTTGTTGTTAGGGTTGAGGGCCATTGCAAGCAGGTCAAGCAAGGGAAACCAGTCCTGGCTAAGCTTGACTACACACAACTCTACCAGCTTTTCACAATTCTTCAAAATACACCGATGAATCTCAAACTTCCAGCTGTTGACTGCCTCATCCGTCAAGATTTTGGTGAATGAAATAGTCAGCCCCTCTCGGAAGAAGCGTTGGCAAGCCTCACTACGTGTGTCAATACCTTCAAAAAATTCAAAACAAACACTTACTACCCTATCGGGCTGAACAAAAATCTTCCCTTTCGCTAAGTGATGCCATAAAAAAATCTGCTATCAGCCGAGATAAAATGTCAATATTCCCGACTAATTTAGTCACTGATAAAAGCTGGCAGCATGACAGCAGCTGCTTACCCCCCACCTTCCCCAACTGGAGGCCAATTTATAAATTATGGGGCACTAGAATGGTGAATGCTTACTTTTCCTGCAGAGCTCAATAGATGCATCTAGGAGTATCTCCAGCTGTCCTTTGGGAAGAACGGGCACCACCCAACGAGGATTGGAGATCATTTCATCTAGTCTTGCAAGCTCATTGTGGGGGAAGTCAGGCTCGGCCTCATCTGCCAGCTCCATCTCCATGTCCACCTCCTGGTCCCCAGACACATCCTCAGGTGCCTGTTGCTGCAAATATTTAAAAAAATCAATTAATCAAAATAATGTTTTGTCATGGCATATACCTCTTTCCTCAAGCTCTCAGTAGGCCTATTCGTTTATCAGCTGGTGCTGTGTAAGGGTTACTGCGTAGTGACGTAAAACCCTTACACTCTCCAATCAGTGTGTACACCAGAGCTCACAACAAAGTAAATTTATGCAGTGCTTACAGTGGTGTTACACCAGTGCTACACTGGCCACAAATTAATAAGACCATTACAAACTTTCAATTACAATGTAACATGTGTGTACCTAGTTCCTCTGTTTGAAGAAACTTTCCTATAATGGACAGGTTTTCAATGAATGCTCTAAAAATATATTTAAAATTCTCTGCTGGGAGCAATCATAAATTTGCCTGCAGGTAGGTTTCCACTGAATCCAGTTTTATTAGATTTTACATATTTACTACCACTGCTTCATTGAAAACAAAATAGCAATAGAAAATTATTTATAAACATCCTAATAAACTGCCAACAACTAATTATTAGTAACACTTTTACTGCAATGTCTAACATCACTTCAATTGCTTTCCTCCAGTAAGCTAAGCAACTCTTTTATCTCACCATTATGCTTACATGACAAGAGCGAGTTCAAGAACCTCCAGCTACTGACTACCAAAATTCCTCAAGCTACATTCCAATCACATTTCTGCACCCCAACTACTCTCAGATCCATGTAGTCTCACATTCTCCCTAGCACCAGATTTCTCAAGGGAAATCCCCCCTGATGATATTCTGGTACCCTGATTGGTGGTCCATGTCAGGAGAGTGGGTAGAAACCATCATCAGCATGACTTGAGTGGATTATCTCATGGCCTATTAATTTATATAAATATGTACAGGGTGTTTCAAGTTCGTGGGTCATTTTTAGTTATCACTAATATCGCCCGTAGTAGTTATTTTAGTGGAGCTTGTTGGACCTCGATCTAGGTGCCCCATTATTCCCAGGGGGTCGAATGTAGCAGTTGTTATAGCATAAGGCACTTGCTTAGGGGCACAACTAGCTACAAACAATAACAGCTTCAAGCAAAATTTCATGTAACTAAAAACAACCCATGAACTTTGAACACCCTGTGTATTTCCACATAGTTCCAATCCCCCAATAGAAAAATTGGAATTAAAAACTATTACTAGATGAAAGTAACAACAGCCGGATCATTCTCATTGGTCTTCACAAATTCTTGACCTGTGCATGAGTCTGGAATGTGCAAGCATGACTGAAGCATGTCACAATTGATCCTGCCGCATTGTTGGAGATGTCCACTTAGGCACTGGGACACTACCCTGCGTCTGTTTTAGAAAGGCACACATCATAGGTGCCTCCTCTGCAATGAGCATCACCAAAAATAACATCTGCAATGCAGATTTTATATTTGTGTAGATAAGTTTTCTTACGTAATGGGGAAGTTAACTTACGACTCTCGAATCTACACCATAATGCATCAGGCCTGCTAGTCTCATTGCATTAAGCCGCGTTTACATGTGAGCGATTTGATCAGCGATGTTACAGCAATGCCATCGCTGGGCGAAAGTAACAATTGTAGTAACAATATATTTTCGCTCCAAACAATTGGTCTCATCCCTGCAACAAGGCTGATCAAATTGCTCCCATGTAAACGCAGCTTTACTCTGATAAGTTTCTCTACGTATGCTGTTGTGCTAAATTAACTGAAATTACACATCACTATTTCCCAGATCTCTCAGTCTAACCCAGTCACATAATTTGCAGCGAACGTATCATCCCGGACGCATAGTTCTAAACAAAAAGTCCCTGGCTGTTACATGCACGAGTATAAAAAAGCTAACCACAGAATCTTTCACAACAGGCAAAGAAATTGCCATGCACATTTTCATTAGAGCTCATACAACGAAGGCCACTTTCACGTTATTCACATGTTCTAGCGTTTGATCTAGTAACAAATTCTACCTCAAAATGCATACCTACTGGCAGTTCAAGGAGTGTTTCCATTTATTTTTTATTCATTTTCAGCATGTACCGCAGGAAGAGCAGCCAATTACTTGCCTTCCTATTCACTTTCAACTGCTGGAGTGATGTGCATTCTTTCAATCAGTGCTTCAGTTGTAAATACCAACAGAGCAAATTAATAAATGCAGAAGGCAGAATAATCTCAGAATGTGGCCAACAACTCTTAAGTTCCTTCAGATTGGTTTTAATTCTCAAATTCAAACAGTCTCACAAGGAAATCCTTCAGAGAGAATGCCAAAACAACCTACAACTTGAACTTGACTTTTAAAAAAAAGATGACTCATCACCTCAAATTCAAGACCAGAAGTACAAGGTCAAATCCCTCTGCAAGTCACATGCATTCAATGTTTATCAACTCCATGAAATTTAGCATTGCCGGGAAGTGATGTTTCCAAACGAAATTGCCATAAATAATTACATGGTTCTGGTAATACAAAACCTTGCCCCCTAACATCTCTCTCTCTTCCAACATCAACCTTCTTAACCTCCTGACTATCAAGATTTGCATCCTGCCTATGCTTACGCAGTATAATAATAATAATAATAATTCATACCCCATTATCAGCCCTTTCCGGCTCTTTAGGGGGGAAGTTTTCTTTTGCCTGGAACTCTTTGCTTTCATTTTACTGCACTTTTTGGGATGGGATAGGGACGGAAGTAAACGGCTGTGGCCTGTTAATTACGGAAACAACTCCGGAATTTTTCTGGAAGGACCGTGGGAAACCACAGAAAACCACGGTCAGAGTTGCCGGCCCCGGGATTCGAACCCAGGACCTCCCGATTAGCAGTCGGACGCCTTATCCACTATGCCAACCTGCTTCGGTCTTACGCAGTATATATGCATAATGAAACTTGCCTGGGCAGGAGGCTGCACTGGAAGAGGTGGTGGGGGTAGCTGTTGCGGAGGAGGTACCTCCGGCTGGTCAGGCTGAGGCCCCTGGCCCCCACGCATGGCTATGGTCATACTTCTTGGGGTAGGCTGCGTAAGGTCAAAGGGACTTGTCTCCTTTTCCTACTCCAATTTTCCGGGCACAGGCTCTGCAGCTTCTTGAAACCATGTGACTCTCACATCACTCACTGCCTGCAACGACCAGAAACGTCCACTTGCACACTGTATCCACTCAATCGGGCTTTGAAATGGAGGAGGAGAGGGAACACTAGGGTCGAGGCAACACTGGACTGCAGGCTCAATGCTATCCAAACTGCCTAATTATTTCATTAACTGGCAGCCAGCACTCCCAGGTTTCTTCCCGTGTTCACATTCACCCAAAATGTATTCAGGGAACGTAACTGACGCCTATCCTGCCAATACTGACCAGTAACGAGGCTTCAATATAATCGGCTCCTTTGCTAACGACGACTTGCGTGAAACTGGTCATCTCCACACTTTGCATCATGCATCATCCGCCAGCTCTGTCCATTACAGGGGCAAGGTTCATGCAGCGTACTCTGCGGGAATTGCAAAACTTGCGTAAAAACCGTGGCACTAAATTTTAATGAATTCCACACCCTCGGAACACAGTGAATGGTTCTACTATGCGCAAACGGTACACTGTACAATAACCGGCCCAATAATTTGGCAATGTCACAACCTGTTTACATTATTCTGATCAAGCACCGCAACATCCCCCCTGTTGGCCCAAACCACCTGCACTCCTGAGCGGCTGCCCTCCCCAGGGCCAACAAACCCATCTCAAAAAACCCTGGCACACAACCCCCCCTCCAATGAGTCAGCACCTACCATCGGTCCAGTGTTCCACAAAACAAAACAACAAAAAGAAAAGAGACCCAGGCCTACCTCCCCCTCCTTCCCTCCCCTCGACCAAAGACATTCCATCGGCCCCTGGGTCTGCCCAGCACCCCGCCCTGACTCACCAACTCGTGTGTGTGTGTGTGTGTGTGTGGTCGTGGGTGGGGGAGGCCCCGGAGCTATTTAATATAATCAGGCTGGTAGAGAGGGGATCAATGGGCGAGGGAGCCGTGGGGTGGGAAGGGGCAGTAGGGTGTGGGGGGCAAGGCAAGGCAGGCAGAGCGGGCGGACAGGTACGGGGCTGCTGCTCCTCTTCCAAACACCAGCCCGCAATGACAATCTACTCAATGCGATGGCGGAGGGATACACTCCACAAGGAGAGGGGGGGGGAGGGAAATAGAGGGGAGAATGAACAGGGAGGAGGGAGGGGAAGGGGGGGAAGAAAGTAGTCCAGTTTCACAACAGCTATTATAGCTACTGATAAATAACAGCTACATGTACCTTCCCTTCCAGTGGTTCCAATGGTTCCAATTCGAGTTCCAATTGCATTGTACAGCACTGTATAATACTGCCATGAGCTTAAAAAAAGTACGCGTATGACAACAAGCAATCATAGAAACGCAACAATGGGAAGGGTGAAAAGTAGCGGTTATATGTTCAACGCGATTTTTGGATTTGGAACCGCATCACTCATGAGCCGGTTCCGAATTGAAGGGAGCCGGTTGAAAATATGGAGGGATTTGGAATAAAGTGGGAGGGACGGACAGGCTTGGTGGGTAGAATGGAGAGGATTAAAAATTATTCGGAAGGATGGTGTGGGGTTGGGTTGCTGAGATGAGTTCTTGACTGGGAGGGGATTATTTTATGTCGCTCGATTCCAGCGGAAGTGGAAATTACGGTTCAAGATGGCGGCGACCGTATTTACAAAGCGGGCATTTCAAAAGTAAAAAACTGCGGTTGCTCCAAGAACCATACCAAGAACTATGGCAGAAACTTACATTTGCCCTTTGTTTTAACCGTGACAATGTTCGTTTGCAACGTGCGCATAAAAAACGTTGACAAGTGATTTTCTTTATAAATGCAAGCACAATTTCAGTGTTTACATGCAATATATGGCACTTTGTCAAGTCCCTACAGTAAGAGCTGTTGAAGGTTTCTTCTCAAGAGGATTTCCCAATGAATGAGAACCTGGTGAGAACCCAAAATATTTTTGAGTAAGGGTATCTCAGGCTAGAAGCAAGAGCTAATGCTAGAAGTGACATCATCATGATGTACTGCGTTGAATGAAACAAATCTGGTGTACATACAAGCTATAAATTGCAATGTAAATAAGCAAAAAAGAAACATACCAGTCTCCTACTCCTCACTGTTTATATTCCAACTGTGGATGCTTCATTGGTGTTGTTAAGTTAATATCTAGTACACATGCACCTTGTGACAGGCACCATTACCATGTTTACTTTGTCAATGGCCGTGAAGAACAATAGCAAGGGACTGACAGGAAATTCCTGCCCACCTTTAACAGTAATGTTGGTTTCTCCATCTCCAGTAATGGTTGCAATGTCAGTGCACTTTCACATCTTCTCCAGTCCTATTTATATATATCCTCTGCATGTTCAGGTAACAGTAACAAAGAGAGCATATATTGTACGTTGCAAAGGAGTGTGCAGGATGTTTCTTGTAATACCGACTAGATTAAGTGGGTTAAGAATTCTGATGAGATAAGGGAGGCCTCTGGAGTCTGGAATGCCACATATTTGCACGGACAGGAAATGGGTACTTTTTGTGATGCAGTTGCAGGAGTGTATTCAACAGGTCTTTCTTTTCACATAATAGAATTGGGAGCAGCAGTTGAGCAGTTGCCAGAAGAAAAAGGAAAAGAAAAAACTCCCATGCCTCAGTTAGTTATTCATTCCAGGACAAAATTGGTCTAGCATACAAATCAGCATAAATTCTTCAGGCCCCCATGCTTCAAAGTGCTACTCCTATACCCAAGAGTACCTGCTGAGATTCCTGCCATGGACAGATGAACCTGAGTGTGCATCTCCCCTCTCTTGCAGTCAGGGGCTTCGACATATGAATACACATTTCCACATATGCACACATGATATAACTATTATGACTGTTATACATAGTATCAAGATAGTATACTGTAGTATGCCTTGAACCTACATACATATCTGTACTTAGTAGCCCTGTCTGCATCTGCCACACTGGGGAACTTTCTGAAAGAATCTTCAGAACAATGCCATCCACATTTTAGTCGCACCCAACAATGGATATTACCTGTTTTCAAACAATCGAGTATGACTCAACACATTAATTTATTTGGCTACATTCAAGCAGGGTATATACAATATATGTCACAATTGCACGCAAGATTTTTTTTTTGATATGTTACAGGCTTGCGGCTAAATTCTTTGAACTAAAATTAATGTGATGGTACTGACAAATGGTCACACGCCCCATTAAGGTGCAAAATTGGTTTGTCACATACAATTGCATTTTTAAAATGTCTCATGCAGATAAATATGCATAATATAACTTTATAATCTGAATTAAAATCTAAAATACTAACTCCACCAAACAGGAAATAGCACTGCAATATAATTATGTGATGAAACTAAAACAACTGTGGAATGTGGGATATTATGCTTCCATCGCGAAATTAACCTCATGTAGAAGTGAAATGAAATTATCACATGCATGCACAGGACACCTCCTTACAAAACATCAAAAGTGTGGCACATCCATACAAACATTCTGGCAGTACTTCAAACTAACTAACAGCAATAGTCTAGATCAACTTTTCCCCTGCTGTAATAAAAAGCTCATTTACACTTATGAAAGGCTGCAGACAAAACCCACTTTCCCTGAGTCAAATTGCAAGTGCCAGAGAAACTAAGGCATGGGTGATGCATGAAATGTCAACATAATTTAGCATTTTTCATCACATACCACTGCATCCAATAGTACCACACATAGTGCTGCTGTGCTGCCACTCACAATTTGTCTCAGGAGAAGTTCTACTGACGTTACTGCAACACTGCATAATGTGCAAGGCAAGCCTAAGGCACACACTTAATCCTGTCCCCGTCAATACTGATGGTAAGGATTGTGCTGCTGTGCCATTTGTTGACCCATCTGTTGACCCATCTGCTGCCCTCCACTCAGCTGCCTCTGCAAATGAGTCACCAGTGCTGGTGACTGCCCCTGCTGTCCCTGACCCTGTTGTGGCATCCCCTGCGGATGTCCCTGCGGGTGTCCTTGTGGGTGACCCTGCGGGTGACCCTGGGGGTGACCCTGAGGATGTCCTTGTGGATGCCCCTGCGGATGTCCTTGTGGATGCCCTTGGGGTGGCTGCATAGCCATCATTTGTTGTCTGATTCGTGCCTGCTGGAACTGCTGCTGTGCACTTTCCACTTGCATTTGCTGCTGCTGTTGTACCTGCTGTTGCACAGGTCTTCCATATCCTTGCTGCTGTGGTGGCATTGGCCCCATTGAACCCATGGTAACATTAGGAGCTTGCATGTATGCAGACGGGCGAGCAGGCTGCCCCATGGGCCTCTGCTGCATCATGGGCTGAGCCATGTAAGAGGTGGGATCTTGTTGCCGCTGCATTCCCATCATCCCCTGCTGGGGGAAGCCTGACTGTGGGCCAAATCCAGCATGGGACATCATGGGCTGACCCTGGTTCTGGGCCATCATTGGCTGCTGCTGTTGGACCATCCCTTGCTGAGGGCTGTATCCACTGTACCCTTGGTTCATACCCTGCTGCATCCCTGGATACATCCCACCTTGGTTCACACCCTGACTCACTTGCTGCTGTTGCATCTGCTGTGGAAACATGCCCTGCTGACCTGGCTGCATGCCCGGGTTGGGCTGTACTCGCATCTGCTGGCTACAAAATGAGCGCATTACCACAAATGCAAAGAAACCTTTGTAGTTGTAAGGTCCATTCACACAGGCCGTCAATGGTTTGTGTTGCGCTTGTTTACATGAGTCATGATTGGTCCGCGATATCAACTCAACCAAAGACCAAAACCGTCGACGGCCTGTGTGAATGGACCTGTAGTTGGAAAACAAAACCGCAAAATCACTTTATATTACCAAAGTAAATCTTTTTCACCTTGCTACTCCTAAGAGAGAAGAGAGTTTACACTTAACTCTAATAAATGCCTGTAAATAATTGGCCTCACCGAATATATGGTTGCCGGGGTACATTCTGAAATGGAGGCTGCTGTGGCCCTAGGAACTGAGGAGGAGGATTTCTGGACCTCAGCAGGTTGGATAGTGCTTGTTTGGAATTATTCAACCTGGGACCACCTACTAGAGAAGGCAATACCAAATTAGAACTGTTAAACCTGAAAATAGACTCACAAGCTTGTTTACCTGGAGGTATCTGCTGGGAATAATATGGTGGTTGCTGCTGCCCATATCCCCATTGGGGCTGGGATGGATACATGCCCTGGTTCTGATAGCCAATATGCTGCACTGGTGGCTGTACAAATGCACAAAAAAAGGTTTCACTAACACTGCATGTCACATGCACTTGACATATCTTAGGAAACAGTAACAAATTTGTCATCATCATACCACAAGGACAAAGTTGCAACGATGACATCATTCTCAACATTGGCAAATTCTCCTTTTAAGTAGGATGTGCATAGTCAAGTATTAGTTGGGGAAAGGTACTCACAGCAGTCATATTGTTCAGCATGTTTTGGTTATTTATGACCCCTGCTTTCTGGCGCCGCTTGCGCTGTGCTTTCTGGCGTTTGCCGGCACCACGGGGAGACTGATCCGAGTTAGGAGTGTCTGCCTTCACTTCTTCTTTAGGCTATAAGGACAGAACAAGGCATGGTCTGGAACAACCCAACTCTCAAACAAATCGGTCACACAAGTCGCCCCAGCATGTCAATTTTCACATGTCCAAACCATCCACAATAACAGAAAGAGCACATCAACATTCCTACAAAAATGTTAATAGCACTCCTTAGTTAACACATAACATGCTACCTACCTGCTTCTCTGGTGGAGGTTCCAGGTCCTCAGGAGGCAAAGGTGGTGGTTCCAAATAGTGACTAATAGGTTTCATCATGCAGTGAGTGTGGTATTTCTGCAGCTTGTGGGACTCTTCATATTTTAAAGGTTTTCGTTCCATGCGAACTGCTCCAAACCAAGACCATGACAACGGGGCTGGGTTTTTATGCCCTTCTAGGAGGTCCCATGGAGCCACACGTTGCTTCTCAGCCACTTGCAAACCCTGTTTCAAGAAAAATGCAATCTCTCTGTTGACAACAGATCATCCTAGATCTTTGTGAAGGTAATGGAAATTCATTACAGGCAGAGATTTGTACCACCAAACCTGAGAAAATCAGACCTTAGCGTGCAATAATAAGGCTAAGCTTTCTAATCAGACTCAGGTGAACGAATAGTGAGAAAATAAAGCATGGTTGAATTACCACGCATAAAGCCTTTGCCATGCTCTACAATAATAAAACCAGAGAAATGTTGAAATTCAAAGACAACTACTTGTTGCTAACTTGTGTTACACCTTATTTTTCCCCTAATTGTAAATCCAGACCCTGATGCGCAACGTTACTCCTCATACCAATATAATTCTCAAGCTACATTAGTTCTCATTGTCAAGTTTTACATAATATTTCACTGAAGCAGGAAAATAATGTACTCCTCCAAATCCCCCAGAGAAATGATCAACAACAGAGAACAAACCTGCTTCTTGTCGATTGAATCAAACCCAGCAATCTTATTTCCTTTGGTATCAGTGAGGCATCCCACTGGTTCACATGCAATCACCTCCGCCTGCTGCTTTGGTAAAGGTAACAACTGTCGAATGTACTTTATTGATGCTGAATTCTTGTCAGCAAGTTCCTGTTAAATATTCCAGGAATGTCAATATTAATAAAGTATACACACAAAAATAAATAGAACATACCTTCTTCAACTTTTTCATGAGATTCTGGTAGTACTTCTTGTTCTCCTCTCCCTTTTCAGACTGCACATCACATGCCAGGGTGGAATGGATCAAGGTGGCTAGCATGTCTAGAACAGTTGTGAACAGCTCACTGTGAAACAAAAACACACATTAGGTTTCACTGCAGCTTAATCTTAAAATAATAATCCTCGTTCTTCCACACACCTGTTATTGTTTAAATCAATCACTCCATGAATCACAAGCTGTACCAAGAGAATGGCCCAGTCAGTGGTAGTGGCAGTATTGCGCTGTATAGTATCAAACATCCCTCCAACTAAGCTGAAGCGCAGCTGCAAGGCATCTTGCATCAACTGTCTCGCCTTAAGGTCATCGTAATTGTATAACTTTTCCTGAAAAAGAAGCACATGACTATTAACACTATCCTTTATAATTTTAAGGACTCAAAGTCTTACATCTTTGGAGAGGAACAAGAACTGGGATAGCTGGGAATGCAGTGATGTCAGGAGACCCTCCCTTTGGTCATCCTGTCCCTTGAGGCAAGTTAAGACCAAGGACAAGAAAGGTTGATGGCTTAGGAGTGATGAGCTTCTCTGCACACTTCTATCCTTGTCTCGACCTCGGGAAGAAGACCAGTTTCCACTCTCTAAGACCTGGCCTGCCATTTTCAACACTCGTCCTTGAACAGAGCTAGGAAGTTTGGACACCAGGGGGGCAACCAGCCAAATGGAACCACACTTCTCCTTCTCAGCCCTGCTGGAAAATGATAAGCTGAGTAGATTTGCCTAACACGAACAAACAAAAAAAAAGTGTAATATACAGACTTTGGTCTTGGAGGAGATGCTGCTGATTTCCCTTCCCCCTTTCCACTGGTCCTCCTTCCAGAATTGTCTGGTTCCTCATTGGTCAACTGGAACATATCTAGAGTAGCCTTTGCTACCACATCTAGCCATTGGTTGAGTTCAAGTGTTGCAGGCACGAACTGCTTGTACATCAGTTGAAGATCCAGCCATGAAACTCGCAGCATCCATTGGTCCAAATTCTTTCCAAAGGTGAAAATGACAAAGTCAAGACCAATGTTCAATTATTATTTAAAGTATCAAACACACCTCCAAAATGCGTGCAATCCATTGCTTCTGGTCTAGTGTCTCATCCAGAGTGGCTGCATTTTCAGGGTAGCATATCATATGAAGGAGCCTCTGTGCTTGCTTTGGTGTTAACATGCTATCTAGAAGCATGTCCTGCTTGCAGAGCTCTTCAGGATTCTGCAGGCATCTTTCATGTACCCATTCCTGACTGCAGACCTGCTGCAGGGCATGTTTTGCAAATTTTGACAATGTTGCACTCTCCAAACCGGCACTTCCTGATTTTCCGAGACTGAAAAATACCCATGCAATTATTTCTCAATGTCTACTTCAGTCAACGGCATGTCAAAAGTGTTGACATCCGATAAATAGCAATGGTAAAAGCACATCAAACAGCACATTCCAATCAATTATTTTTTGGGCTTCACTGTACCAAATTGCACATAGAAAATGAAATTAATCTCACCTCATTCCCAAGTCACAGTGTGGCTCATCAGTTCCACCTGAAATATCACTGGTCCCCAAAATGTGACTTATGCTCAGTTCCCCCCCTGGTTTAGTATGATCCTTTTTGGTTTTAGAATCACCAACAGACACATCTCTCAGGACCAGGATTGCCTGTCAATAAAAGAAGTCATTCAGCTGATATACTGCAGAGAGGTTTGCAATCTGCATTCCTGGAGTTCTTTGTTTTGCAGTTATACACATAACTTCATTATAGTGTGCACATCTGAGATCAACCTTTTACTTTCATGATTTTCATACTTTTGCGTAGAACCTGAACCCCTTGTAAATGAAAGCTGCCCCAACCAAGTGCCACTAAGGTTTCACTCTCAATAGAAGACGTAAGCACGCATCTAAAATTGTCACTAAAATATTATTTATTGTATTTAAGAAACTCACTGTACCTTCAGCACTGCCAAAACAGCACCAACAGTTATATTATTGTGAGCTGCTGCTAATAAATGACGATCACAGCTCAGCTTGATGAAGTGCTGATGGCTACTGTTTGTGAGTGGGTGTGGTGAGGTGCTGATAGAGTACATAGATGGTTGAGGGCCTTCCACAGTCTTAAACAATCGCAAAAGTAGGTGGCAGGTGAGTCTGGCACCTGCCTCTGCGTCACCTTCTGAGTCACCATGACCTGTAAAACAATTTGCATGTGACCTGGACCTTTGAAGAAAAAGCTACGGTTTACCTTCATTCCATGCCTTCAATAAGGACGGCAGTGCAACATGAACAACAAAATCTTGCAATGAGAAGCAGTGCCGAGCTGTAAAATATGACATGCTGGTTATCGTGCCTTCACTCACAATACTATCTATCAAATCTGTCTAATACCTATCAATATGGATGTGAAGATAGCTAAGGAATTATGAACGGACAAATCCTCCACGTCAACTTGGCGGACATCATTGAAGTAGGTAGTTCGTTTGGTTGACAGGACAGTCAACACGCCTGAAATTTGCAAATGTTTAAAACCAAGGGAAACAAAACAGTGCAAAAAAATATCCTACAGCTCTCAAAATCATCATTCCTTGATATGACCTGAATACTTATACAACATGGTGTATGTTACAACTACTATACCATACCCAAAATTATCAGTTAAAATGTTTGAACTTGCCACATGCAATGGCAAAAACAAAATTGTAACTACACATAGCTTGTGCTTACATCAGCAGTTTCACTGAGCTTTTATATTTCTTACTTAGATATGTGACTCACCTAGCCATTCTGAGGCTAAGGAATTACAGCAGGCAGTGAGTTCTGCACAGAGGATGGCCAGGTCATTCAACTTGTCATTGTCAGTCTCGTTGCACATACTGACAACAGCATTGCATACTAGGCTGTATCTGTTGCTTGCACTTTCATTAAGCTGTTTGATAACCTGAGGTTCCACCTTCTTTCGGGGATTGGCAATATATTCAGCCATAAACTGAGCATTCCAAGCATGATTGGACAAATTGGGCTGTACCAGAGAGTACAAAGTCTGCTTAATTTTTGGATAAGCATTGGCAAATGGTTCACATCGGGCTTCATAGTGCTTTGACTTCAGAAAGCTACATGAGGTGTAAAGGTCATAAAGATGAGCTAGAATGCAACGCTCAGCTGATGTGCAGTCTGAAGGATTGGACACATGCTTCACCACTTTGCAGAGGCCTTCAAACACAGATGCTGTCTGCTCTTGTGACACTGGAACAGATAAAAATGCACCATGTATATTGATCACAGTGTGGCAGGAATGCCTGTGTTTCAGGCGTATATGATATTAAGTACCTCTTTGGCACCTTTACAGTAAGAATATTTGAATACAACCTACATTCAAAATTCATTCACTTTGGAAAGTTAAGAATGTGACACTGTTGCTTAATAATTATTGACACCATAAAAATTGAAGTAAATGACTTACATAAAAGACAGCAATGGTAACGCCTCAGGACACCAACCACAAACAAGCTGATTGATGTTGTGTATGTTCTGACCAGACCAGAGCCCTTCAAAACCAGTTGGCCTTCTACTTCTGGAAGTTCTTTCAGCATCTAATTAGAAATTAATTAAGTTTTTATCCATATAGTTTTCTCCCTTTCATTTTAAATTCATGTAAATTGCTTTGTACAATACCTGAATGCAAGTGTCAATCAGCCCATGTATGTTGAGAGCCAACTCCATAAGGTCAAACAGAAAGGAAATGTGCTCCTGAACTGGAAGATAATTGGAGCCACCTGAAACATTCAACCATTGTAAAAGTGTCATGAGTCGTAACACATGTTAAATACCTGTAGCAAAGGAGTTGAGCATTTCCACAACTGCACTGGCACATTGCATGGTCACTACGTGCTGGTCAAAGTAGGACAAGCTCTGCATTTTTTGCATGGTTGCTTCAAAATTAAATTCTCCTTTAGAGTGTTTCTTCACCTTTCCCCCTAAGCAACAAACCAAAGATATTACATATTCTCTGAGGATTCACCAATAATCTGATACCTTCTGCTACATCTATGCTGAATTTCTTGCTGAACAACTTGTAAATCTCCTTGCTAATCTTCTTAACAATATGACGGGCATCATCTCTCTGACGTCCTACTCCATACAATAACACATGGCGTTGGTTGGACTCGTGGGTGCAACTGTCATCCTAAAATCACAATTACTTGTAGCAAGTACAAATTACTTCAAAAATGGAATTTACCTGTGGCAGGGGGAAGTGTGTGGTAAACAGAAGATGTCTTGATTGCCTCTTAATCTCTCTACTGTCCATCTTTTCCTCCAGGGCAGCTGTGATGGCTGATACTCCATGAAAAGAAGATGCTAGTTCATCTTTAGGTGAGTCTGGAATATCCATGTTGTTCTGTTGCTCCTCTTTTATATGCTGCAGCAACTTATCTAAGTCATCATCAATTTTGCTGTCATCGTAGTCCTGATTCCTTCCATGATCCTGAATTAAAATAAGCAACTTCATATATCCTAAATTTCATTCACTTTTTAAATATGATTATACACTCTGTAAAAATCTAATAAGACACTGAGTTACAAAACATATTGACCATGCACTAAAAGTACCTTAATCCAACTAAAGGACTTTAAAAAAGGACTCCAAAATCAGTAATGTCAAATCATGCACAGTCCTACTTCGGATCTCATGTCGCAAACCCCAGGAGTTGAGGGCTTCACCAGAGCTGGTCCTGGTCCTGAGAAAAGGTCTCCTCGTGATATAAGAGTACACATGTAGGCATCGTGTGAGAAAACATCATGCTGCACCAGTTCAGCAAACAGGTGGACAAGGTTGGTAAATGTGGTCCGACTTTGAAGATTTGAATTGTCTTCTGAAATTGGCAACATATGGAATTAACCCCAGAATTATATTAATAGCCATTCACACTCTGCTGTTATCAACATGAACTGCAACAACATCACATTCTTGCCTTAAACGGGTAAGCAGTAGTGCAAATTCAAATCTCTAATGTGGCATGCTGTACATGGCCTACATTCTATCTTTAGAAAAAAATAAACGAAGCAGGATGTCCACATTTTCACTTTACAACAGATAAGTTAGTCATCTGCACCTGTTATCTTTTATGTATAAAATTACTATGAGTAATCAGGCATTTAGAATTAACCCTTACTGTTATGAAAAAATATCATAAACCACTCACTGCCACCCTTTTCAATTAAAGTGGACAGTATAATGTTCCTAAAAAGCAAACGGATCTACCTACAAGTTCCTTCTCTGCAATAATGCTTTCTCTGATTAGAGAGAAGACCATCATGCAGACTTAGTGGAAGACTCATCCCTATTTCTCATCTGACAATGTTTGCAAAATTATTACTTTCTGAACTTCTTTGAATTCTTTGCACATTTTCCAGATCTTCCTGGGCAATTTTTAAATATAATATTCAGAGATCCATGAATTCACTATTATTTTCCCCAATTAAATTCATAATAATAATTTTGCTTTTAATTTAGGTACATTTTCATGGAAATGATTGCAATGATAAAGCAGCAGTGCACATAATGTGGAACCATGATTCCTTTTTGCACTTAACAGACTTAGAGAGCAATGTGAATGAAGTGTGCAATCCATGATATAAAACAGTGGTACAAAAAAACCAACATAAAGGAACCTGTAGGGATCTCCATGCAGCTGTAACACTTTTCTTACACTCTAATACACAAACAAATAAAACTCAAAACTACCTCTGGACTCACCCAGCACCGGTGCATCCGTGTCTAGGAACTTCATAAGGAGGGACTGAAACACTGGGAGGCCGGATGAACCAACTGCTGCAGAGGACACTGAATCCTTCTCATCTCCAATGTCAGCCTCTCCAGCAGTCAAATCGACTTGCCTCTTCTCTAATAGCTTTGCAACAGCCATTGCCCTGTGTTCACCTGACCGCTGTGTACTCACAGCCCATTCACACAGAAGCTGGACAGTAGGCTCATCTTGACTGATTACCTGTACAGTAATAAGAATTGAAATTTACAAACTGCAGGATTACAGTCTTAAGTCAAGATCCGAAGTTAACAAGCTTTGTGACTTCCTATTTAAAACTTTAAACATTTTAGTTATTTTAGTTATAATTCACATCTACAGGTTGTTGCCATGAATATCATAAGTAAACCTCAACATTAATAATGCAGATGTTACTAGTAAAACAAAACCACAATTAAAATCTCCAACATGATACTTTACATCAGCATTGTTGTCCTTGCTTGGAGGAGTGTGAAAAACTTTTGCATAGAGTGTGTCAATTGAGTTGTTTGAATCCACCCGATCAAAGCAGTGGCGATCCAAGGCATCCAGTGCATTCAAAACCTTGTAGATAGTTGTGCCTAAATAAAATAAACATTGATTGCTTGCATAACACTGGCATTATAATACCTTCAGTTGTAAGTTACCTGCAGTGGATTGCTGCCACTTGTCACAGGACCAATGGGCTTCCGCAGCTCGTCCTCTCTGCCGAATGTGTTCCTCTGCAACTCTCAGTTGAGCTCTAAAAAGGAAGCATGTTAAGCAACATAGCAAAAAAAAAAAATCCTAACTGTCCAATGTCCTACCTTATTTGTGAATTGTTTGGTCGAATTGGCATGGGAAGCGCTGATGGAGGACAAGGTAAAAGGTCCAATGGAGATCCATTGAGCACATTCAATGATTTTCCTTCACCTACATTACTCCACACTAAAGCTGTTGAACATTCCATTGTTACCACTTGCAAAATTGAGCTAAAACTCAAGACAATGCTCCGATGCAGAGGACAACCCATATATTCTCCTATTGTAGCTGCCAGTGGATTAACTGACATCTGATTATTAGACTGTGCCATATTTCTGAAAAAATATAGCAATTAATTCACAGCTCTGTGCTTGTCAACAGTAGATATTTACCCTGAGGAGTTGTTGCCCACAAGTGGGCTCTGATTCTGGCCATTTGAAGTGTCAGCCAGCAAGTGGCTAAGCTTTTTGGCACTGCAGTAAGCCAGCTTTCGGGACACCAATTCCGATAAGACACATTCATCTGTATACTGTGCCACTAGAGGAAGTAACAATCTCAGAATTCCATCATCTGGAGATTTGCTCTTTTCAAGTAGCTCTAGAATCCACTGCAAGAACTCTTGACGATCCAGCAGCCCTTCCTGAAGAAATAATTCACCATGAAAAATATAGACACATTTGTCAGCTGTAACAACTGTAACAACTCTACTAACTTCGTAGAGGTGCTTGGCAAGCTGTGTAAAATACTGCCACTGCTTCAAGGCAAGTTTTTGCTCCTCACTTGTTAAGCAAACATTATTCAAGAGACTAGACGGAGATGTCCCACTTGTACTGGAAAACCCACTGGAAAATCCAGGAGTGCTTCCAGGGTGCGAGTGATAATATTCATGAAGTTTCTGAAGTTGATCTTTGAGAAACTTGATCATAGTCTGGGTCCACTCTGAAAAAACAAGCATAAATCTATCTGGTGCAAAATTGTAACAACACTGACACTTTTACAAAGCTACACAACAATCAGTATTATGTTAAGCATCAAGGTGCGCTTACATGTGAGCAATTTGATCATGTGCTGTCATCGCCACCGGTAACATCACTGCGTAACCAAAGTAACCAGTATTGTTTGAGGCGAAAATCGATTGTTACTTTCACCTCAAACAATTTTATTCATCGCTCGGGGATGACATTGCGCGATCAAATCGCTCACATGTAAACACACCTTTAGTCCTTGAAATCAACATGATGCTCAGAGTAGGAATGTATAAAACTTATTGATGCACTAAATGCCGTAGGTATTTGATAAGATCCCATGGCCAGTAACACTCCTACTCCACCAAATTGTCATTCACTGGTACACAATTCAATTAATTATTTACCCATTTGTAGCAAGAGTGGAGAGCTCTTGTTGCCAAGCACTAAATTAGAGGGATTACTGGCATCTGGAATCTATAAGTTTGCTTTCAAATACCCAGATATAAATTTCTCACGAACCTTGGGAAGGGTCAGGAAGCTGGCGTTTCTTGATCTTCGCTTCAGAAATTGCTACTGTATAAGCAGAAGTCATTTTCAGAAACCAAGCAGCTCGTAGCATTGGAACTTGGTAGTCACACAGGGTCATAAATATTTCTTCTTTTTTGTTAAATATTGGAACCTGCGAATAACTGTCATTAATATCTTGCCTGCCTCATATAGAGAGTGCTTATCTGCCCACGTTGGTAATGCAAAGAGATGGGACAGACTTGATGAATTAGTCACTCCTGGTATGTATGTGAGCCACAATCCCAACTTGCCATAAGGTTTGGGACCTGTTGAACATTGTTCCATGCCACAGCCTTTTTTATTTACATCACCAGGGGTAAACAAATAATCCAGCTACTCTACCCTACCACACTCTTTCGATCACCCACTTGGTCAGAAGCCCAATCCCATTAATTGCATACCTTCTTTGCCAGGCTGGTGAGAGGTTTACTACCAGCCAGGTCCTTGAACCAAGCTTCCACTGCATTTTTAGATCGCCCCGTAACTGGCCAGAAATTATCTTTAGAATTAATCTGTTGCCTTTTTCGTCCTGTGTCTGGTAGAGTGTTAAGCTCTCTCTTCTTGGCGAGGACATTGTTGAAAAATACACTAACCTGGTGTTCAGAATTGAGATTTGTTGAGGCAAATGAGTACCACTTTAAGAATTCTGAATATATCTTATTACCTTTGATGCAGTCAAATTACATAGCTTTGCAGTGCCAAATTCGTCAGTCAATTGTGGAGTATGATTAAATCCTTGCTTAACATTCACAGCAGTCAGTTCATCCTGGAAAAGAAACAAAAGGCTGATTACACCTCAGTGTGGGATAAAATACACTAGACAAAGATATATTAGGTGAATTCCTATAATTAATTGCACAATAGCATTTGACAGTTTTTCAAGAACAACAAGCACTCATACTTCACGTAAATAAAACATGCTAATATCTGAAATTATAGCACGTAAAAATAATAACGCACAGTCCTGATACAGTGTCAGACAACTTCTCAACTAACCTACTAGTCATGTGGAGCTAAATCTACGAAAATGTGGCCCAAGTTTCCCACAAAAAAATAAATGTCACGTGAATATATTTTTAACAAATTACATCACTTCCAAACAACCTGATCATGAATCAAACTTCTAGGCCAAATGCCAGTGATTGTACCAAAAAAAACACGCACAAATGATCAATAATTTCAGACATTTGACCTTCTGGCACCAAATACCGCAGTACAGTTTTTTTTATCAGGCCTTTAAAGGCCATCTATAAATTTCCAGGCAATGTAACCTGCCTAATGGGATTGTCAGAGGTCAATGCTCTCTCTCTTGCTATTTTCATTGTAACCTGGATTTTTCTTGCATCTTCTCTCCTTTTTCTTACACTAATGGTACAGATCGGTTGCCCTTTCTTCACAGCTGCTCAACATACAAGTGTGCCACTTTTGCAGGTATACATTCCGCTGAGTCCACTATGACCCCAACCTCCCTCTGCCTCTCCTACTCATTAGTTTATTACACTGTACCTCCTTCTGCTTGGGGTCCTGTGGGTACACGTCTGGAGGTCCCAGCCTGGGCCTCTTGAGAGGCCTCTTCTCCAGAGTGAAGCCCACCATCGTCAGCTGCACCAGGGATCACCGGGTTCTGCCTTCTTCCCCAACATCGAACTCGCACACCTCCGTCATTAAAAACTATACGATCTAAACACTAGAACGTACGTAGTCACGTAACACTCCGAATAAATATAAAATAGTTTAAAAAAAAGGGCGAGTCAAGTGGGCGCCATCTTGGATTCAAGGGACCGGACGGGGGAGGAGAATGGGGAGCGGGAAGATTGGCTGGAGGGGGGGTGGGGAGGAAAATTGATGTCGATAGTAACTGGTTGCGGTGGTATCACAATTTGAGTGGAGGTTGATTGTTCATTGTTGTAGGCAAACTAGGCATTTGTAGAAGAGAGTCTGTTTGTTTCGGGTTTGTTTGCTTGATTGTTATTGACAGACAAGTTGGAGCTGTTGGCATGCTGTAACTGGAGATGTGCTGATGACATGGAGAAAGGAAGGAACTGAAAAATTCTTCCACATCCTTACATTGTGTGTATATATGGTTATAATAATTTATTAGTCATTACATACACACAGTACTCCAGTAATACTGGTGCACATAAATTATTACGGTTTCCTTTCATGAGCAGTGTTATACAGGCATAAACAAAAAAAGTTTTACTCATCACAATCCATGCTTCTGTAATAATAATTTGTACTGCAATAAAGCATGTAATCATCTCAACAACATTATCATATACTTTTGGGAATCATTTGTTACTGGACAGTTTGAAATATGTAAATGTTTTATTGCAATTAAATGGTTTGTTGTTTTGCTTATTGAAAAATCATTTTCATTAAATTATTAGTAGTACCGGCACGTACAAGTATACCCTGACAGGGTACTTATACATCAAATTCATCATTCAGCTATAATTATAACAATGACCAACATTAGCCAACAAATTATAACTAAAGCAGCAAACATACGCCAAACTCACTATTATTAAATCCTGAGGTAACAACCGACCATTCGTAAAGTTGCACATGTCGAGTAACACCCCTTCTTGCCTATACTACTCATTCAAACAAAGTTCTAGTCTCAGTCAATATTATTGCCATTGCAATCAACCATGTTGTAATCTCTGCACGAAGAAGTCTGCGAGTCATACAGTTGTCCAGAAAGGCACGCGCCACAAATAACACTTCTTCCTTGGCTGCAAATGTAAAAATTTTGACAGCGACTTCCT
Source organism: Catajapyx aquilonaris (assembly GCA_000934665.2). Taxonomy (NCBI): domain Eukaryota; kingdom Metazoa; phylum Arthropoda; class Diplura; order Dicellurata; family Japygidae; genus Catajapyx; species Catajapyx aquilonaris. The sequence goes on along the minus strand of JYFJ02001015.1, from coordinate 61,820 downwards.
CGTACAATATGAGAACCATCAGTTTTACCAGCACATGATGGCGTTTCTCGGTATTGCGTATAAGTAGCGCCTGGACATGTGTTGTTTTCCACTGTCACACACGATCTCACTGCAAAGTCAAAAACCTGACCATCTGGACACGACTGAATCTTCGAGGCCCCACTGACGCACACCATGTAAGACCTGCATTGTGTTCCTGGAACCGGGTAGTATCCGTTTGGCAAGTGGTGGCAGTCAATGGCGTTTGTCATGACAGACGGCGATGTCGTTTTACCCGTACCACACTTCACGTCTGAGGCTGGTTGGCAGCATTGTCCTTCCTGGCTGAAGAGTGACCCTGGAGGACAGTTGAATGTGTGAATCTGCAGACCTCCAGCACACAAGTGGAACTGTTGACAAGAACTGGCAACATCAGCGAAATATCCCAACATCGACGTAGGACAGAAAGACTGCTTGCTGAGCTCGGGACACCGGTACTCCAGAGGAGATACGCAAGTATGGCCATTGAACACCTGATTATTTGAGCATGAATGATTGGTAGATGAGCCCTTCAAACAGATGATGTACTTTTGACATCCGGTTCTTGACACTGTGTATTTTCCATCCTGCTTTTCTCTGCAGGGGTCCTTACGTGTTGGTGTGTCCGTATGACAGGAGACACGCGATTCTTGGACACATCGTTGGCCATCAAAAGCTTCTCCATTTGGACATTCATAAAGCTTTACAAGCAAACCATGGGAACATCGATAGTAATTCTTGCAGTTCGATTTAACATCCTGGTAGTCCCCATCTGCTCGATCACGACATGAAATTGATGGATCCAGCATCGGACACACATACTGGCTGGGATCAACGCACAATTCCCCATTGAACACCTGGTTCCCTACACACTTCAAATCCGTCTTGGCTCCGTTTATGCAAAAATAATACTTCTGACATCCAGATATGTAGTCCTGATATAAACCATTCGGAAGGTGACGACAATGGTTATTGGACACCTCGTCGTTGTGTGAGGTATGACACGAATAATTTCCACTGAGGTCACCCAGATCAACGCATGTTTTCACATCCCTATCGAAAACCTGATTTCGTGGGCATTGATACTCAGCTACTCGATATCCAGATGAACACAGATAGTACGTTGTACATCCAGTTTCAGCTTCAGTGTGATACCCATCTTCGTTTTCTTCACATGTAGGCGTGCACGCATGTTCAGAGCGATCCGAGCACTGTGCACCGTCGTACACTTTATTTCCTTCGCAGGAAAATGTGGATATCTTTTCTGCTTGGAGACAATAGTAATAGTTGTGACAGCCTGTAGACACATCAGGGTGGTATCCATCGGTCTTGTTCCGGCAGTCTTGAGACGTTTCGTATGGACACTTGTATTGCGACAGTTCGACACACTCTTTGCCATTGAAAATTAGGTGTCCTGGACAGATGTACGTGATTTTAAGACCTCGAGAACAGAAGAAGTAACTCCGACAAGCAGATGCCGCATCTTGGTAATACCCGTCAGGTTTTCCTTCACACGAGTCGGGATCTTCCTCTTGGCAAAGAAATTCCGTCGAGTCCACGCATCGGTGACGGTTGAATACTTGGCCATCGTTGCAACGTAGTTGCACCTTATAGCCATTGGAACAGTAGTAATAACTATATGAAGGAAATAACAGGCGTAAGAAAATGAACAAGGCGTCATACTTGAAATAATTTACCCTTGACATCCACTTTTACGGTCCTGAAAAAAGCTGTCTTCTTTGGCGGTACAATCAGCAGATTCCTCAGGACCCCAGCAACGAAATGTGCTTTTGTCAACGCAACTCTTTCCATTGAACACCTGAGAAATCAAGCATGATATAACAGAATTTTATAATGTGCACAGTGCTTTGCTGTCATTGTTATAATTACTTATGGTGACGTCATTCCAATAAGTATTACTCTTGGTATTACCAAGAGCTAATGGTATTACACTATTATACTGACCTGAGCAGATTCCTCGCAACGGCTACGAAATAGCAAGCCTCCTTCCAAGCAGTAGAAATATTCCTTACATCCACTGAGGTAGTCAATGTGATACCCATCAACTTTGTCCTTGCATGCTTCTCTACGTCTTTGAGCTTCAGAAGCTGCTGCAGCCTCCGGATTCCTCAAAGGGCATCGGACCAGAGGGTACGGTATGCACATCTTTCCGCTGAACAAGGTGCCTTCCGCGCATGTTCTGGTGGTGACCTTTACTCCAGATTGGCAGAAGAAGTAGTCTCGACATCCAGTGGATGTGTCGGCATGGTATCCGTCAGGACGACCACGACATTGCGAGTCGTCGACAGTCAGGTTGTCCTCACCATCCACTTTGCTGGGGATGAACCCACCATTGGGACATCCCGGTGCACGATGCTTGATACATCTTCGTCCATCAAACACCATTTCGGCCGGGCACTGCAATGTGGTCACTCTAAGACCATTGCGACAAAGATGGTAGCTTCGACAGCCCTCGTCGACATCCGGATAGTATCCTTCGGGTTTTCCGAGGCATTCCAACCCCCGGATATTCCCAGTGGCCAACTCCGAAGTCAAGCAAGTGACGTCCCCTTCATCTCGACACACCTCTCCGTCGAACCGCTGTCCCTGAGGACACACGGCCATCCGGACCATTTGACCTCCCCGGCACTCCACGTACCGGTAGCACTCGTGGCTGGAATCCGCAAATGTCCCGTCCGGACGACCCGAGCAAGCAGGATCGTGGCATGTTGACCTCGCCGTAACGCACGTCTGCCAAAAGGTGGAGATGTTTGTCGGTCAAGGATGGTCATTATTAGGACGGCAATAAATAATTCCTCAGAATATTGACCATTAACCTGAAGAACAGCATCAAAGTGCTGCGAAGGAGGACAAAGGACATCGATGCGAGTTCCCTTCTGGCATCGGAAGTAAGCCCTACAGTCCGTACCAGGCAACGTGAAGAGATGTCCTCCACTTCCGGACGAAGGACACTCCGGAGCCACGCAGCTCACGTCCGATTCTACACATTCTTCAAGCCTCCAGTCAAATCGTAGCCCTGGATTGCATTCTGAATCTTGAACCAGCTCATTATTTTGACACCTGTAATATAAAGAAGATCCGGTAAATTATATACCCACTATGATTTATTACACTCATTATTGTCACCTGTAATATCTTAGACAGTTGTCGGTGTAGTTGGCGTAGAAACCATCGCTCTGTAATTCACAAGGTGCAGCATCCTCCCCAGAGGCGTTGGCCACATCTTTTTTGTCCTCACATTTGGACGAGATCGAGTTGAAGACGTAACCTTGCGAACAATGGTAGGTTCGCTTCGTATCCTGGTAGCACCTGAGAAGAAGTGACTGGAATGTCACGTTTTGGTAACCCGGTGGACTAAAGCCAAGTTTTTTTTTTTTTAGCTAGTTGGTTAATCCATGATTTTTAAAATAAAAAAAATCACCCACGGATGTACCACCCGCTGAATGATATTATTTACATATTGATGGCTGTATATTACAGCGGTCGTGTCATAACTCGGCATGCTAAACGACCCCATTTACAAGCAATAGTTGCGAAGGTTGAACTGCGTAACTCCTGAATCGTTATGCCGGATGTTGACATTATTAGATAAACGGCACACGTATAGGGGAATCGTGCTTTAACGCTGAAGAAACTGGTACTCACTTGTAATAAACACTCTTGTTCTCCAGATGCGGATATAAACCTTCAGGTCGTCCTTTACAGGAAAAGAACTCATTTTCCGGACGTGATTCCTCAGCCGATTGCATTTCGTATACCTGAAAGAAGGAAGAAGTAGGGGTCATGCACGTGTCAAGTGGAATGACACAGTGCTAACGTGTAATTTTGATGCCTTACCATGATATTATCCGGAGATAACCTCTCATCAAGAGCAAGTGTGCTGACCATTGCGTGCAGCCATCCTGACACTAAAAATAAATAAAAGTAAGGTAAACAAGTTGAAGACACACAAAAAAAATATAGACAGACGTAGTACCCGGTATATACTAGACAGGGTAGGATCATCACTGATCACGATTTCGTGCTAGCAATGCAAGGTGATTTTCTTCAGTGTTTTGTTAGCATCGACGTCATATCTTTTGAACAGGACGATCGTGAGTGGAAGTTGTACGACACGGGTAAGAGTGGCGTCGCCAATATTGATTTCATATGTCACGCCTTTGATATCAAGTCGCCGAAGACGCAGGTGGACTTGTGGTGATCGTGTCTGAACGAACTTGATCTCTAACCTCCTGGTAATCCGTGTTCCGGATCTCAGGTGAAAGGGTTCAAAGCACTTGCAAGCAGGCAGTTCGAAGATATTCGCATTAGATAACATACCTTGTAGAGGTTTGATTCTTGGTACACACTGTGAGAATTTTTGGATACCTCTCTCAATAATGACGTCAGTGGTACTTCAATAATATTGGACATGTGTATCCTGACACTATATGCAACCACCAGCACTCTACAAATAAAAAATAAATCAACGGTTGGCCGAATATTTAAATCTCGATGTGGTTATTATTATGAGCAACGATGAGCAATTATGAATTCGACGTTATGATTTTCTTCACTGTATGCATCCGGTGTAAGTTGTTACATGTACCGACAGATAAATTGCGAGAAATTTCCCCTGCAACAAGGCGCATGTACATTTCGCAAATCCTTTCAGAATGTAAATGAAGTGGCATACACGCCATTAAATTTAAGCAGTGACGTTTGATATTTATTTGTCGGAGCTTGGCGTAAATCCGAGGGGCAGTAGTTATCATTCATATCGCTGCTTCAAGAAGGACCTGTGCACGCGTATTATCTAATGAGAACGACGACAGGCGCATATCAGGAGAGTAACGCTAATGCATTATGTATATGTGAGACGCAGTGTAAGATGGAAAACTTTTACTTCTATAATATGAGAGATGATAAAGCTTCCCATCTTTAGTCTTGCATCTGCACATTTCGGATGTAATTATTGTACTACTGCATATCTTGCTTCTGGATGCTAATGTGTGACAAACTGCAATTAATTAATGCTTGTAATACCAGTACGGAGATGATTAAGCCTTGATGCAAAAACTCTCGACCTTGCCTTACGTATATCGTAACTCAATGCTCACCGAGTAGTACGTATGCCAACATATGCATTTTGCAATTTATGAGCTTTATTACCTAATAAACGAATAAAATTATGAGGCAGCATCCTACGTAGCAGGTGCAGAAATAATGCTACTCCCTCGTACACACTTTTAGCTTGAAATAAAATTAATGCAAATGAAATTTTGCGTTTTTTTCAGTCTCCCTTTTATGCAACTTGCTAAAATGGCTTTAAATCACGGTATAGGCGGACGTTTTTTTGCAGAATACTGTATGTTTTATAACTCGCACTACTACGATGTCCCAGAGGCAGGCGTAACAACCCGCAACTCGGTGCCCTTGAATGAAGGTGCCTACCCGGACATACCATATTACAGAAAAACCTATCACTTACAAATTAACTGTATAGTGGTTTACATAACAAATCTGCAAATCAATTGAGCGAAACTTCATTATAATAATGGTCCCTATACTGGCATATTATATTTTTCATGGCCAATTCACAAAATTTTAAATAATTTTGTAACTGTATGTAATTCAGATATGAGTCCAAGGGCAATTGTAGGCAGAGGTCAAAATAATACAACCAGCGACAGTAAGGACACAATCATTATCGTAACACTCACTACGAAGGAATGTCAATAAACCTATATGCAAATTGTAATTACGAGCCAGATAAAAGTGAAAAACGGTAGCCTACTTCGAGTGTCCTTTGACACTGTATAAGGTGAGCCATATCACTCCCCACCCCAATCAAAGAGGGGTGGCCCACCATACATGCCAAGAGAATGGGAGTGTCTGAAATAGCTACAGAGAGGACAATGGTGGTGGACACTAGTATCGGAAACAACTGAAGCTTATTCGGAATCACGACAACGTGTCCATTTGGGTTAAGGACGACCACCATGTTTCGCAAGTGCGATGAGCAAAGATGAAAGATCCTGCTGCTACACCTGCCATTTCTCTCCAACACACCACACACCGCCCTCTGTCCTCAATGACGAAATTATCACGAGTCCAAACAACCGGAGTTTGTTATTAGTCAATCTAGTAATTACTCGGGTGTAAATTACTGCGATTTCAATCAAGTCAGAGGCAACAGCACCCGGTTGACTTTGTTCTAAAGGCACAGCACGAAATAGCCCCACCCAAACTGGACGCATATCCGCCCAAAATAGTCACGAGTTGCATATGTTATACATATTATTGAAGTTAACATCACAGCTTGATTTTTTCTTGCCATATCAAGTGGCGGTTCTTCTTAAAAACTAAGATCATCATGAAATTGCAGACCTTCCGTACCCAAAGTCATTTTTCTCTAACCAGGATGTAGGCCGAAAGCCCTTACAAGACCCCCCCCCCTCTCCCCACCTCTGAAACGTGATGAAGCAAAGGTTAAGTGCGCTGACATGCAGGGAAAAGACCCCTCCTCCACCTCCCTCATCCTCTTACAACCCCCCTCTGCTTCTCCTTATTCTAACACAGCATCCTGATGCCACCAACAGGAATTCCAGCAATTCATTTCAAACCACTTCACTATTATTTCTGTCTGTTCACTACAAATTATAGTCAATTTATCTAGAAAAATGAACATTTCGTAGAAAAAAAATAGTCGCTCGTTGATATATGTTAATGGCCTGAGGAAGTTTGGCGTGTGGTTCAAATAGGGCGGATTCTATGAAAAAAAATAATGGGACAGGTTGGGTCTATAAACCTATGACTAGAGCTAATCCTTGATTTGGCACGGTCCACGACTCTTCACATACACTTAGCACGCGGATGCGTACATCCGGGTTGCGTAATTTCCACGTTGGTGCACAGACAACGTGACTGCAGCTCCTGTTTGCTACAATATATGTTTAAAAAAAAATGATAGAAAAGATGGCGGTACTGTCTCCAAATCGGTACATTTCATCCAATTCGTCCAATTGAATTACAATGTGTGGAAAAGTCCTTTCAAATATAACCTTCACCCAAGAGGTCACCCACGATTTTTACCTGTCCTTGCCTCTGACCTTTGGCTCTCTTTTTTTTCTTGACAAATTAAAACGGCCAAGCAATGGATGTCTCGTTGCCCTTTTGAGCATCATCTTGGACAAAAATGACAGATCGTGCTGGCTAGCAAATCGTTCCCGGAACAGGATCCTACGTAATTAAAGAGGCGTCCCGTACCTGCTGGTCATCGACACATGTCCTGTTTACGGAGCCCATTCCTTGACCTTGGTCTCGCCAAAAGGCCGCCGGCCTGCAAAACCGTGCTATTATATCCAGATCTGTTCCCGATAAGTCGTTCGTACGGCTCATCATGTACGGCGCCGTGTAATCGACTTGCCCCACCCTGTCTGTAAAAACAAAAAAATGCGTTAAAGAAAACGATGGTACGTTACACCCGGAACTTTGTACCATTTTTTTACGTGTGTTCATCCCATGCTTTGTGTCGCTCAATTGTTAGAATCCGGCTTCTTGATAGTCTAAGGTGCCCTCGAGCTATCGTGACGCGCGTAGTTTTATTTCAATGGGTGGAATTTGCGCTTTGTGACACGATTCGTTGGGCAAAAACCGGCTGCTCACGACTACTGCGCATGAGTGGGTCCGGGGGTCCTCACCTGGAAATTTTTTTGGAGGGATGTACAAATTTAATTAGGAGGTTGTTCCCGTTAATTTTTCAGTCAAGGTTGTTGGTATGTTGGAAGGATCTGACATTGGAGTGTATGACTGCGTGTCCTTGCACTTGCCCCCTTCACTTCCTTCCCACAGCTCGCGTACACCAACATTGAATGCGCACCCCCGACCTCTCCCACAAAGGTGACTAAGCCTTGACCCATATCAAGGTGCAAATGCACTTCAACAGGATCTAAACCTATAATAGGACGACTATTTCGCCGGCCAAATGGTGTACAAACCGGTGGTGGGTTGACACTTGTGCGAGCTTCAAGTGTAATATTTTCGTACATATGAAGCCGGTAATGCTAAAAGCATTATTTTGTTTAAGACAATATAGGCTGCATTTTTTTGTTATATCGTTTGGTAAAAGAAAATCTGTAGCGAAACTGAAAATAAAATGGTTAGTAGACCTACTGGATAGCTAGAGAGATAAAGAGCAAAGGGCCGAATTCAGAGAGGTTTCTTAACATAAACGCGCCCGATTAAATCCTTTAGTCATCCTCGATTAGCAAATTTAATCAACCTGCTAATACAAAGACGGCGATTAGCGCTAAACGCCCCCTAATCGCACTTGCTAGCACTTTTAAAATTTGCTAATCGAGGATGACTAAAGGATTTAATCGGGCGCGTTTAAGTTAAGCAATCTCTCTGAATTCGGCCCAAAGTGTTCAAAAATATTGGCATTATTCAGAAATGTTTCGGCCAAACGTATCCTGGTGATATGCAACTCTCAGCACTCGCCATCGGAGGGTTGCATAGCCCCAGGATAAGATTGGCCTAAACTTTCTGTGATAGAGTACGTTATAGTTAGCAAGATGGTACTCAAAGAATGAGCTTAAATTTTTTTGCTGCTCGTCTATAGGAACAGTCATATAACATCTCATTATAACAGAAAGTAATGATGACGTTTGAGAAATGTGTATTCGCATAATTAATGTTCCAAGTCAACTTATACCGCTCGCTAGTTTTACATGCAAACTCAGCAAGCCATTTTTTGTGGCATAAGCGTCATTGACTACGATGAATTTTCAATTAACAATCATGATAAATAAGCATTATGAGGAAAGCCTCCCGTACTTTGATATACCGGTACAGTACCTTATAAATGAATCGATCTATTTTGGTCATAAATTATTATCATCAGTACGTCAACTTTCATTCGTCTCTACATTCATCAATTTTTCTAATCATACAGGTTATAAGGAATTACTAATTAACCGATTGCGAAGAGATGCAGTATTCTAGATCAAAAAGAAAAAGAAAAGAGGAGCTGTCAACTTGCCAACAGTCATCAGAAGCACTGTCCACACCCTGTAGATATCCATCAATTCCATCAGGTCCCAACAATCTGAATCTCAACCACTCAATCCCAGGCGATGCTCTGGACTGTCTTCCAGTTTACGGAAGTAACCCCCCCCAAGTGCCTCCGGTATTTTTTCCCCCCCTCAAGAAACAAATCCTCTGTGATTATTAGATAACGGGTCTGGTTCCGGCTCCTTGGCTTTTCCGTAAGTTCAGCGGTGTTATGTGCACCCGCCTCC